>CM033319.1:94798678-94926287 GCA_019359835.1 Pharus latifolius
AACAAAGTTATACATGCAAAGAATAGTGGCATTGCAAGGCATTCCTAAGAAGATAGTCTCAAATCGCGGAGCACAGTTTACATCCAAATTTTGGAATAGACTGCATGAAACCCTAGGAACTCAGTTGGATTTCAGTACTGCATATCACCCGCAGACAGGAGGATAGACAGAAAGAGTCAACCAAATACTAGAAGATCTCCTAAGAGCTTGTATACTAGATTATGGAACATCATGGAACAAATGTTTACCATTTGCAGAGTTTACATATAATAATAGTTATCAAGCTAGTATACAGATGGCACCATTGAAGCTTTATATGGACGTAAATGCAGAACCCCATTGCATTGGAATGAGCCAGGAGAACGAAAGGTCATAGGACCAGAGATAATAGAAAAAGCAGAAGCTCATGTCAAACTCATCAGAGAAAGGTTGAAAACAGCACCATCACGACAAAAGAGTTATGCACACAATCGACGGAGAGAATTATCATTTGAACCAGGAGATTTTGTGTATCTCAAGGTCACACCATTCAAAGGATTACAAAGATTCCAAGTGAAGGGAAAGTTATCTCCTAGATATATTGGACCATTTAAGATAATCAAGAGAAAAGGGGAAGTATCCTATAAATTGGAATTACCTGTGGGATTAACAGGAGTGCATGATGTGTTTCATGTCTCTCAGCTCCGAAAATGTTTGAAGGAACCTACTGACCAGATAGATGTACAAGATGTACCAGTACAGAATAATCTTACTTACCTTGAGCACCCAATCAGAATCCTAGCCACTGATGAACATCAGCTCAGAAAGAAGAAAATAAAATTGTGTAAAGTTCAATGGAAAAATCATTCAGAGCAAGAGGCTACTTGGGAGAAGGAAGAAGATCTTAAGCAAACCTATCCTTATCTTTTCCTGTCTTAGGTAAATCTCGGGGTGATATTTCTTTAAGGAGGGTAGATCTATAACACCCTGAGTTTAGGGGTGAAAACTTCCTTTTTCATGAACAGCATGCATGCATGTATCTGTAGTAGTAGCCAGATCAGTATCTATCTTAAACCCTAAAATCTCCAAATCTTTCTTGTGAACCCAAATCAAGATCAGATTTTTCAGATGTGATCTATCAGTTACTCTAAACCTAAAAGTCTTCAGAAGCCAGATTCAATTCCATCTCTAAATCCCAGATTTGTCAAAACTTCTATTTTCAAAAACAGAATTAAGTTGGCTACCCTAAATACTCTAAACTCAGATTTAGCTAAATCTTGATATTATACATGGGTATGCCAAAACCTTAAACCAGAAAGTTGGCAACCAAATTTTATCATCTAGACTCTTTTCACAAATCAGTCCAAGAGATATCGCAAATTAGTCCTTTATCTGATATCTGGAAACCTAAAAAGGATAAAATCTTCAGATTAACTCCAAATTCAGAATTTCTTCAGCAAATCTCTTCTAAATGCTACTTGATACAATTTTCCCTTCTGTTCAGATTTCCAAATCTCATCCTAAATGCCAAAATTCGAAATCAATTGAAACTCAGATTTCAATTATCCTAAAGTAGCCTATTTCCAGTTTATATCAAAAACTATTCAAATGTGCCAGATTTTATCAAATATCTTTACCAAATATTTTGTTGAATATAATCTGCCACATCAGTGCAATAAATTTCAGTTTAAATCTTCCAAATCACCAGATTTACAGATCAGTCCAAAACTCAAAATCTGAAATTGCAACTTAGTCCAAATTCGACCAGCGCTCTCAGCTGATTTTCGACCAGAACTCGCCGTGCTTGTGTGCCGTGTTTGCTCATCGCCGGTGAAGCTTCGCCTGTGCTTGTGGCCGCGCATGCTTGTGTGTACGTGTCCTCGCTTCAGTGATCGCCGTGGCAAAGCCGATGAACAGCACCGTCCCCGTGCGCGACCAGTAGCAGCAACCACATCTTTTTGTCAGTAGCTTTTGTGCCGTGCCAGTTGTTGTCGCCACCGCTTGCTTCAGCTAACGCTAAGTCCTGATGAAGCGACAATGTGATCAGCTGCAGAACCGTTGTCGCCGTCGCATCACCGTTCATCGCTGTTTCTTCACCGCTGTTGCTTCTGCACCAGACCAGTCAAATCTTTGGCACCAATATCTTCGCTGTCCCCTCTTCGCAAGCTTCGCCATGCCTATTTAAGCACTCCTGTACTCAACAGCTTATTCACACTTCACTAGAAATCAGCTAACTCTCGGATTTTCCTTTTTTTCGTTTTCTTCTCCGATGAGCCGTCGAGGAGGCTCACGGTGCCAGCACGCCCTGCTGCACCAATCTTCAAATTGAAGCCACCAGTAAGTTCCCTTATCCTTCTATCTGTGTGATATCATTTAATTGCTCACTGGTGACCTCTAACGCCGGCGGTCACCAGAATTCCTGATTTGCCCTGTTCCTGTAATGTAGCTTGATTTATCCCGAATTAGCTTTCGAACCTGTAGATTAATTTGATCAGAGAGCTATTTTGACTATGCCTGTGAACCTAGAATCATCAATTGAGCTCTAATCAAGACTATTCCCAAATTTGAACTTCAACAGTCGCTGGCTCTCGTCGCCAGGCTTCTCTGATGATTTTTCGATCAAATTTATGCTACCAGTAGCTTACTTGTACCCCTCTATCACTCTCCAAGCAAGGAATTGAGTTCAAACCTCTTGTATCAAAAATGCCCAATTCCAGTGCCTTCTTCTCTGGCGCCGGCCACCGAAAAGTTTTTCCCAGCTATTTCAGCCCTAACCACTTCGTCCAGTGTGTGTGTCTTGAACTCCTGAGCATTTTTGTCTTCTAGCCCGACACCTATATCGGTCTAGATTGAAAGTTATAGCTTTGCCATGATTTGTGTCCAGAACTGTTACAGTGCAGTGAGTTCACCGTAGTTCATCACCAGATTTCTTGCTGTCTGGCCATCTTCAGCCGTGGATCCTGTTATGACTTTTGTTCCTGTTACTCAAGCCTACCTCCTAGACAAAGTTAGAACACCAGTTGAGCCCTTGAACAGTATTTTATGCTTAGCCCTAGTTTTTGACATTGTCAGCCCTATGCCAGAGGTTGTCAGCCAGTGGCATTGGCCTTGTTTACCCACTTCTGGTTGTGCAATTTGAGAACCACTTTGTCTACTGAATTTTTAGAGTTGTGATCTACATTTTCTTCTACTACCACAACTTGAGATAAGCACTCTAGCTTTTCTTAAAGCTATGTCAGAGCCTTGATCCGAATGTCAATCTGCTGACATTCGCTGTTTTGATCAAACCAGCCACAAAATTGATATCCCTGTTGCAACCTTGAAACCCTAAGATCATCTATCACCCATCCCTAGCTCAGGTTCCTTGAAACCCTAGAATCTCGACTCAGTTCAGCTTGCAATCCAAATTATCTCCAATATCGTTCAGTTATTCTTGTTAAGCATTTCTGCATATAAGTCATAAAACATTTTAATATAATAAGTAATCATTGTGTGATTGTTTATCGTCGAGCAGATCCAGAAGCTGACTTTGAGGATTTTGTTGTTGACCCGTTATCAACTGCTGTATCTTACGACGCGGAAGGCAAGTCATATCCTTGGACATCTTAAACCTATATTTTAAGAGTTGCTATAACATAACCTTGAATATAGATAATATTGCATGTGAAAGATTGAGAATGGTTGAATTATGAATTGGCAGTACTAGACTGGTTATTTGTGAAATGTGAAATAAACCAGTTTTGAGCCATGAACTAATATATATTTATGTATTTATATATATTCATGAAATAAAACCCCTAGCCGTGACCATAATTTTTGTATGGAATGGTGGTAGCACTGGAGGTGCTAAACTGCAAAGGATAGCAGCCACAGAAGGTGCAGAGTTGTGGATGGTCTGGTCACTGGCATATAAGGACTAGAACCTTGCGTTGTGCGTCTAGTGGCATGGACAACGTGCTAACCGCAAGCCTGGAATGGGACAGGCCTGAACAAGTACTTATGTGAATCGCACATGAAACCCCTGCATGAGATGTGTAGTGATGCACGATTTACACGGAGAATGGCTCCCACACATATCACTGAAGGTGATCTTGCACGCTGACCCAGTAATGGGAATAAGCAAAGGGGTGGAGGTTTGGATACAACCTGCGATAACTGTGGTTCGCGGAGACCCACAGGGTCAGGGGTGAATTGTGAGTGAAACATAACAAAAGTTCTTGTTATCTCCACCTTGCCACTCACAGAATGAAGTGAGCCAGGGGTCCAATCATTTTTATAGGAAGGGCTTGAAAGTGGAATATCTTGCAGGTAAATTGGTACCTCTCTGTAGAGTTAAAAACGTATTCAAATACTCCGAGCTCCCGGGTTTATAGGAGTCTGCTGCGGTGGATTAAATCCACGAGGTGTGACACAAGTATATTTTCTAAATAAAATTTGTCAAATCAAGATTACCCAAATGACATGTGTTGTCATGACAAGGAGTGCTGCCGTGGGCTGTCGTGTGTTGACGTGTCGCGGTAGTGCTATAATCTAGTGAACATGAATAGTGATGCTATATTATGAGAAGTGCTGCCATAAGATGAGATGAGATGAGATGAGATATGAAAGAAAAAGATTATTTTACAAACATCCATAATTCTTGACTAGTCTAGCTTCATATCATCACTACTATATGTATCTACTCTTACCTATGACTTGCTGAGTACGTAAGTGCTCACCCTTGCAACATTCAACTCAGTAGATGGAGCGTACCTTGATCAAGATGAAGGTGTGGAGAACTTTGTGGATCCAGAAGGAGGAGAGTCAGTTCCGCCAGAGCCCTGATGTATGTTGTTCTGCCGTCAACTTCTTTTGTGGGAGGGTCACCTGCTGTGTAGTTAATATTTTGTTAAACCTTGAATGCCGTGAAGGCATTGTAATCTCTTTATGTAATATTAAGGCCAGCAGGTCACACTGCTTAAATATTTTGTAAGTTACTCTGTTGCAATGTAATATACTCCTATGTTTGACTTATCCTGGGAAGTCAAAGGTATGTGTATATGGGACTAGCTGCAGCAAGCCAGGTCTCCACGGGAGTAGTCGTAGTCCCAGTTACGGGGCGTGACAAAAAGTTGGTATCAGAGCAACATGAGAACTTGAAAACACAAGTACAACTACAACGTATAAGAAACGTGAGAATATTTAATCCACTGTGAAAAAAGGTTGGAATAAATTTTAATCACATATCCAAATTAGATCTGGCATTCGACAAGCTTGAGATTTATCAAAGCTAAAAAAATTTTGTTCTCAGGATACACATATATATATATATTCAAATTAAGATAGTGTGTAGGAATCGTTCGACCCGTCGGTAGGATTTAATCATTCCTACTAAAAATTTGATAAAAATTAGTAACACAGCAACTTCATATACTGCAATCACTATTTATATATACTCTGTCAAATCGGTTCAATTAAAAAAATTGGTAATTTCTTAAGACAAATATCGACAACTTAAAAACACAAGTATAACTGCAAAGTATAAGACGCGTGAGAATATCCAAACCATTGTGAAAAAAAGTTTGATTAAAATTTAATCATATATCCAAATTAGATAGTGCATTCGACATGCTTCAGATATATCAAAGTGAAAAAAATTTTGTTGTCTGGATACATGTATATATATATTCAAATTAATATAGTGAGTAGGAATCGTTCGACGCATCGGAAGATTTTAATCAATCTAGCTTACTAAAAATTTGATATAAATTAATAACACAACAACTTCATATACTACAATCAATATTTATATATACCCTTTCAAACCAGTTCAATTAAAAAAAATTGGTAAGTTCTGAAGACAAATATTGACAACTAAAAAACACAAGTACAACTACGAAGTATAAGACACGTGAGAATATCCAAACCATTGTGAACAAAGGTTTGATTAAAATTTAATCATATATCCAAATCAGATAGTGCATTCGACATGCTTCAGATATATCAAAGTGAAAAAAATTTTGTTGTCTGGATACACGTATATATATTCAAATTAAGATAGAGAGTAGGAATCGTTCGACCCGTCGGTACAATTTAATTATTCTTATTAAAAATGTGATAAAAATTAATAACACAGCAACTTCGTATACTACAATCAATATTTATATATAACCTTTCAAATCAGTTCAATTAAAAAAATTGGTAACTTCTGAAGACAAATATTGACAACTAAAAAACGTAAGTACAACTACAAAGTATAAGACACGTGAGAATATCCAAATCATTGTGAAAAATGGTTTGATTAAAATTTAATCATATATCCAAAATAGATAGTGCATTCGACAAGCTTCAGATATATAAAAGTGAAAAAAATTTTGTTGTCTGGATACACGTCTATATATTGAAATTAAAATAGTGAGTAGAAATCGTTCGACCCGTATGTAGATTTTAATCATTGTAAATAAAAATTTGATCAAAATTAATAACACAACAACTTCATATACTGCAATAAATCTTTAGATACACTCTTTCAAATCGGTTCAATTAAAAAATAATTGGTAAGTTCTGAAGACAAATATTGACAACTAAAAAACACAAGTACAACTACAAAGTATAAAACACGTGAGAATATCCAAACCATTGTGAAAAAAAGGTTTGATTAAAATTTAATCATATACCCAAATTAGATCGTGCATTCAACCTCTTCAGATATATCAAAGTGAAAAAAAATTTTGTTGTCTGGATACACGTATATATATTCAAATTAAGATAGTGAGTAGGAATCGTTCGACCCGTCGGTAGAATTTAATCATTCTTATTAAAAATTTGATAAAAATTAATAACACAGCAACTTCGTATACTGCAATACTTATTTATATAACCCTTTCAAATCAGTTGAATTAAAAAATAATTGGTAAGCTCTGAAGACAAATATTGACAACTAAAAAACACAAGTACAACTACAAAAATATAAGACACGTGAGAATATCCCAAGCATTCTGAAAAAAGTTTTGATTAAAATTTAATCATATGTCCGAATTAGATCATGCATTCGACCTCCTTCAGATACATCAATGTGAAAAAATTTTGTTGTCTAGATACACATGTATATATTCAAATTAAGATAGTGAGCAGGAATCGTTCGACCCGTATGTATATTTTAATCATTCTTATTAAAAATTTGATAAAAATTAATAACACAGCAACTTCATATGCTGCAATACTTATTTATATATACCCTTTCAAATTGGTTCAATTAAAAAATAATTGGTAAGCTCTGAAGACAAATATTGACAACTAAAAAACACAAGTACAACTACAAAAATATAAGACACGTGAGAATATCCAAACCATTGTGAAAAAAGGTTTGATTAAAGTTTCATCATATATCCAAATTAGATCATGCATTCCACCAGCTTCATATACATCAAAGTGAAAAAAAATTTGTATTCCGGATACAAGTGTATATATTCAAATTAACATAGTGAGTAGGAATCATTCGACCAATCGGTAGATTTTAAGTATTCTTAATAAAAATTCGGTCAGACTTAATAACACAGCAACTTCGTATACTACAATCTCTATTTATATATACTCTTTTAGATCGGTTCAATTAAAAAAATTGTTAAGTTCTGAAGATAAACGTTGACAACTTAAAAACACAAGTACAACTACAAAGTATAAGACACGTGACAATATTGAAACCATTGTGAAAAAAGGTTGGATTAAAATTTAATCATATATCCAAATTAGATATGGCTTTTGACAAGCTTCAAATTTATCAAAGTGAAAAAAATTTTGTTGTCTGCATACACGTATATATATTCAAATTAAGATAGTGAGTAGGAATCGTTCGACCCGTATGTCGATTTTAATCATTCTTACTAAAAATTTGATAAAAATTAATAACATAGAATCTTCGTATACTGCAATAAATATATAGATATACCCTTTCAAAACGGTTCAATTAACAAATAATTTGTAAGTTCGGAAGACAAATATTGACAACTAAAAAACACAAGTACAACTACAAAGTATAGGACACGTGACAATATTTAAACCATTGCGAAAAAAGGTTGGATTAAAATTTAATCACATATCCAAATTAGATATGGCTTTCGACAAGCTTCAAATTT
This sequence comes from Pharus latifolius, assembly GCA_019359835.1. Classification (NCBI taxonomy): domain Eukaryota; kingdom Viridiplantae; phylum Streptophyta; class Magnoliopsida; order Poales; family Poaceae; genus Pharus; species Pharus latifolius. The sequence continues at coordinate 94,806,772 of CM033319.1, forward strand.
ATCAAAGTGAAAAAAATTTTCTTCTCTGGATACACATATATATATATATATATTCAAATTAAGATACTGAGTAGGAATCGTTCGATCCGTATGTCGATTTTAATCATTCTTACTAAAAATTTGATAAAAATTAATAACACAGCAACTTCGTATACTGCAATAAATATTTAGATATACCCCTTCAAATCAGTTCAATTAACAAATAATTGGTAAGTTCTGAAGACAAATATTGACAACTAGAACTACAAAGTATAGGACACGTGAGAATATCCAAACCATTGTGAAAAAAAGGTTTGATTAAAAATTAATCATATATCCAAATTAGATCGTGCATTCGACCTCTTCAGATATATCAAAGTGAAAAAAATTTTGTTGTCTGGATACACGTATATATATTCAAATTAAGATAGTGAGTAGGAATCGTTCGACCCGTATATAGATTTTTATCATTCTTACAAAAAATTTGATAAAAATTAATAACACAGCAACTTCGTATGCTGCAATACTTATTTATATATACCCTTTCAAATCGGTTCAATTAAAAAATAATTGGTAAGCTCTGAAGACAAATATTGACAACTAAAAAACACAAGTACAACAACAAAAATATAAGACACGTGAGAATATCCAAACCATTGTGAAAGTAGGATTGATTAAAATTTCATCATATATCCAAATTAGATCATGCATTCGACCTACTTCAGATACATCAAAGTGGAAAAAATTTTATATTCCGGATACAAGCATTTATGTTAAAATTAAGATAGTGAGTAGGAATCATTCGACCAATCGGTAGATTCTAATCATTCTTACTAAAAATTCGGTCAAACTTAATAACATAACAACTTCGTATACTACAATCTCTATTTATGTATACTTTTTTAAATCGGCTCAATTAAAAAAAATTGTTAAGTTCTGAAGATAAACGTTGACAACTTCAAAACACAAGTACAACTACAAAGTATAAGACACGTGACAATATTTAAACCATTGTGAAAAAAGGTTGGATTAAAATTTAATCACATATCCAAATTAGATATGGCTTTCGACAAGCTTCAAATTTATCACAGTGAAAAAAAATTTCTTGTCTCGATACACATATATATATTCAAATTAAGATAGTGAGTAGGAATGGTTCGATCCGTATGTCGATTTTAATCATTCTTTCTAAAAATTTGGTAAAAATTAATAACACAGCAACTTCGTATACTGCATAAATATTTAGATATACCCTGTCAAATCAGTTCAATTAACAAATAATTGGTAAGTTCTGAAGACAAATATTGACAACTAAAAAACACAAGTACAACTACAAAGTATAGGACACGTGAGAATATCCAAACCATTCCGAAAAAAAGGTTTGATTAAAATTTAATCATATATCCAAATTAGATCGTGCATTCAACCTCTTCAGATATATCAAAGTGAAAAAAATTTTGTTGTCTGGATACACGTATATATATATATATATATATTCAAATTAAGATAGTGAGTAGGAATCGTTCGACCCGTCGGTAGAATTTAATCATTCTTATTAAAAATTTGATAAAAATTAATAACACAGAAACTTCGTATATTGCAATCAATATTTATATATACCCTTTGAAATCAGTTCAATTAAAAAAAATTGGTAAGTTCTGAACACAAATATTGACAACAAAAAAACACCAGTACAACTACAAAGTATAGGACACGTGAGAATATCCAAAGCATTGTGAAAAAAAATTTGATTAAAATTTAATCATATATCCAAATTAGATAGTGCATTCGACAGGCTTCAGATATATCAAAGAGAAAAATTTTTGTTATCTGGATACACGTATATATTTTCAAATTAAAATAGTGAGTAGGAATCGCTTGACCCGTCAGCAAATTTTAATCATTCTTACTAAAAATTTGATAAAAATTAATAAGACAGCAACTTCGTATACTACAATCTTTATTTATATATACTCTTTCAAATCGGTTCAAATAAAAAATTGGTAATTTCTGAAGACAAATATTGAAAAGTAGAAAACACAAGTACAACTACAAAGTATACGACACGTGATAATATGCAAACCATTGTGAAAAAGTTTTGATTAAAATTTAATCATCTATCCAAATTAGATTGTGCATTCGACATGCTCTAGATATATCAAAGTGAAAAAAATTTAGTTGTCTGGATACACGTATATTTATATATATATATATATATATATATATATATATATATATATATTCGAATTAAGATTGTGAGTAGGAATCATTTGACCAATCGGAAGATTTTAGTCATTCTTACTAAAAATTTGATCAAACTTAATAGCACAACAACTTCGTATACTGCAATCTCTATTTATATATACACTTTTAAATCAATACAATTAAAAAAAATTGGTAAGTTCAGAAGACAAACGTTGACAACTTAAAAACACAAGTACAACTACAAAGTATAAGACACGTGAGAATATTTAAACAATTGTGAAAAAAGGTTGGATTAAAATTTAATCACATATCCAAATTAGATATGGCATTCGACAAGCTTCAGATTTATCAAAATGAAAAAAATTTTGTTGCTTGGATACACGTATATATATTCTAATTAAGATAGTGAGTAGGAATCGTTCGACCCATCGGTAGATTTTAATTATTCTTACTAAAAATTTGATAAAAATTAATAACACAGCAACTTCATATACTGCAATCACTATTTATATATACCCTTTCAAACCTGTTCAATTAAAAAAAACTTGGTAACTTCTGAAGACAATTACTGACAACTACAAAGTATAGGACACGTGAGACTATCCAAACCATTATGAAAAAAGGCTTGATTAAAATTTAATCATATACCCAAATTAGATAGTGCATTCGACAAGGTTCAGTTATATCATAGTGAAAAAATTTTGTTGTCTGGATACACGTATATATATTCAAATTAAGATAGTGAGTAGGAATCGTTCGAAGCGACGGAAGATTTTAATCATTCTTCCTAAAAATTCGATAAAAATTAATAAGACAGCAACTTCATATACTGTAATCAATATTTCTATACACCCTTTCAAACCTGTTCAATTAAAAAAAATTGGTAAGCTCTGAAGGCAAATATTGACAACTAAAAAACACAACTACAATTACAAAGCATAAGACACGAGAGAATATCCAAATCATTGTGAAAAAAGGTTTGATTAAAATTTAATCATATATCCAAATTACATCAAGCATTCGACCTACTTCAGATATATCAAAGTGAAAAAAATTTTGTTGTCTGGATACACGTAAATATATTCAAATTAAGATAATGAGTAGGAATCATTCGACCAATCGGTAAATTTTAATCATTCTTACTAAATATTTGGTCAAACTTAATAGCATAATAACTTCGTATACTGTAATCTCTATTTATATATACCCTTTCAAACCTGTTCAATTAAAAAATTGGTAATTTCTGAAGACAATTGTTGACAACTTAAATACACAAGTACAACTACAAAGTATAAGACACATGAGAATATCCAAACCATTGGGAAAAAAGGTTTGATTAAAATTTTATAATATATCCAAATTAGATAGTGCATTCGACGAGCTTCAGGTATATCAAAGTGAAAAAAATTTTGTTGTCTGGATACACGTATATATATTCAAATTAATATTGTGAGTAGGAATTGTTCGACGCGTTGGTATATTTTACTCATTCTTACTAAAAATTTCATAAAAATTAATAACATTGCAACTTCATATACTGCAATCAATATTTATATATACCCTTTCATATCAGTTCAATTAAAAAAATTGGTAAGTTCTGAAGATAAATATTGACAACTAAAAAACACAAGTACCACTACAAAGTATAAGACACGTGAGAATATCCAAAGCATTGTGAAAAAAGGTTTGATTAAAATTTAATCATATATCCAAATTAGATTGTGCATTCGACAAGCTTCAGATATATCAATGTGAAAAAAATTTTGTTGTCTGCATACACGTATATATATTAAAATTAATATAGTGAGTAGGAATCGTTCGACCCGTATGTAGATTTTAATTATTCTTACTAAAAATTTGATAAAAATTAATAACACAGCAACTTTGTATACTGCAATACTTATTTATATATACCCTTTCAAATCATTTCGATTACAAAATAATTGGTAAGCTCTGAAGACAAATATTGACAACTAAAAAACACAAGTACAACTACAAAAATATAAGACACGTGAGAATATCCAAACCATTGTGAAAAAAGGTTTGATTAAAATTTAATCATATATCCAAATTAGATCATGCATTCGACCTGCTTCAGATACATCAAAGTGAAAAATTTTTGTTGTCTGGATATACGTATATATATATATTAAAATTAAGATAGTGAGTAGGAATCATTCGACCAATCGGTAGATTTTAATCATTCTTACTAAAAATTTGGTCAAACTTAATACCATAACAACTTCGTACACTACAATCACTATTTATTTCTACTCTTTTAAATCGGTTCAATTAAAAAAAATTGTTAAGTTCTGAAGACAAACGTTGACAACTTAAAAAGACAAGTACAACTACAAAGTATAAGACACTTGAGAATATTTAAACCGTTTTGAAAAAAGGTTGGATTAAAATTTAATCACATATCCAAATTAGATATGGCATTCGATAAGATTCAGATTTATCAAAGTGAAAAAAATTTTGTTGTTTGGATACACGTATATATATTCAAATTAAGATAGTGTGTAGGAATCGTTCGACCTGTCGGTAGATTTTAATTATTTTTACTAAAAATTTGATAAAAATTAATAACACAGCAACTTCGTATATCGCAATCACTATTTATATATCTACTCTTTCAAATTGGTTCAATTAAAAAAAATTGGTAATTTTTGAAGACAAGTATTGAAAACTTAAAAACACAAGTACAACTACAAAGTATAACACACGTGAGACTATCCAAACCATTGTGAGAAAAGGTTTGGTTAAAATTTAATCACATATCCAAATTAGATAGTGCATTCAACAAGCTTCAGATATATCAAAGTGAAAAAAATTTTGTTGTCTGGGTACACATATATATATTCAAATTAAGATAGTGAGCAGGAATTGTTCGGCGCGTAGGAAGATTTTAATCATTCTTACTAAAAATTTGATAAAAATTAATAATACAGCAACTTCACATACTACAATCAATATTTATATATACCCCTTCAAACCTGTTCAATTAAAAAAAAATTGGTAAGCTCTAAAGACAAATATTGACAACTAAAAAACACAAGTCCAACTACAAAGTATAAGACACGTGAGAATATCCAAACAATTGTGAAAAAAAGGCTTGATTAAAATTTAATCATATATCCAAATGAGATATGGCATTCGACAAGCTTCAGATATCTCAAAGTGAAAAAAATTTTGTTGTCTGGATACACGTATATATATATTCAAATTAAGATAGGGAGTAGGAATCGTTCGATCCATATGTAGATTTTAATCATTCTTACTAAAAATTTGATAAAAATTAATAACACAGCAACTTCGTATACTGCAATCACTATTTATATATACTATTTCAAATCGGTTCAATTAAAAAAAATTGGTAATTTCCGAAGACAAATATTGACAACTTAAAAACACAAGTACAACTAAAAAGTATAAGACACGTGAGAATATCCAAACCATTGTGAAAAAAGGTTTGATTAAAATTTAATCAGATATCCAAATTAGATAGTGCATTCAACAAGCTTTAGATATATCAAAGTGAAATAAATTTTGTTGTCTGGATACACGTATATATATTCAAATTAATATAGTGAGTAGGAATCGTTTGACGCGTCGGTAGATTTTAATCATCCGTACTAAAATTTGAAAAAAATTAATAACACAGCAACTTCATATATTGCAATCAATATTTATGTATACCCTTTCAAATCAGTTCAATTGAAAAAAATTGGTAAGTTCTGAAGACTAATATTGACAACTAAAAAAACACAAGTACAACTACAAAGTATAAGACACGTGAGAATATCCAAACCATTGTGAAAAACGGTTTGATTAAAATTTAATCATATATCCAAATTGGATTGTGCATTTGACCTCTTCAGATATATCAAAGGGAAAAAAATTTTGTTGTTTGGATACACGTATATATATTCAAATTAAGATAGTGAGTAGGAATCGTTCGACCCGTTGGTAGAATTTAATCATTCTTATTAAAAATTTGATATACAAATTTGACGAGGATTGGTGCCCGAGCGAGTTCAAATAAATACTCGGCTGGTTCAGGACAGATTCGAACCAGACAAGCGCTTGGTGGTGCGAACTCAAGTCATTCTGAGAAGCACAGGCATGAGGTCGCAGGCTTTACGCGACCAGACTGTAGCTAGTGCGCGGTCAGGAGTTCGTGTGTCATACGTGGACAGAAGACTGCAGGTGGTGCGCGGTCAAGCAAACAACACGCGGTCAGAACATCTTCCACCAAGGGACACGGATCATTCTTCCCTTATAACGGGGATATCACGTGTATCTCGAATATTCTTCCACGTGCGGAGACAACCGTCAGGAGGTTAATACATGCGGTTATCTATAAATAACACGTGTTAAACCTGCGTGGAAGTTAGGAACAGTTGACGAAACTGCATCCAAGCAACTGTTTGATGCTGTTGCAACTTGGCACCCTTTCGACCATTATAAAGGGATAGCCTAACACATCAAACAGGAGGGGGAGATTGAATCGAACGATCGAACAACTAGATGATCTATTCATCAAACCAAAGCAACCAGACGACAGTAGTCTAAGTTAGATAGCCTTCACAGGCCTTCCAGGCATTGTCTTGTACAAACACATAGGAAAAATCTTCTCCGGCCTGTGAAGATCGTTTCCATAACTCTGTAAATCCTTTTACCGTACATACTAAAATCCCAACTGGACGTAGGGCTATTACTCCCACCATCGAGGGCCCGAACCTGTATAAACCTCTCTGTGCTCCAGTTCTCTTTGATTCATCATACCTTCCCGGAGGGACACCATGAGAGGTCTCACAACCTACAAATTATGCATAAGTTCGGCTAAGGACCCCGAGTCCGAATCGTCGACAGCTGGCGCCCACCGTGGGGCCTTTCTCAAGGCGTTCTAATTTTCGTCCGGAGGTTCAGTGAATCATGGCTGGAGCATATGATTCCGAGAACGATTTTGATCTCGAGGATTATGCTCACATTCCAATGCCTTCTCCTAGCGATCCTATCCCGATGGAGGAAACCGAAGGCACGAATCTCCCAAAGGTCGAATCAACTCTCCAGGTCATGTCCATCGACCAGGAGGCAACTAACGCAAGGTCAGAACCCACCGAGGTTCTTAATGCGTTGGAGGGTGAATCCAGTCTGTCATGCGACCCTGCTGAGGGGAAGGATGATGTCGACCAGGAAATCAGCCCGGGGAGGTTTGATCCTGATAACCTCCATCGTCCCTTTGATTTCGAGTCTGACTCGGAACAGACCGAGATGTTTTCTCCCTCGGCGAGCTCTCTCCCTAGACAGTTCGCTGCCTTATCGGAGGAAACTCCTAATCAACGGGCTGCTAGGGAAGAACAGGAACGCAAACAAAAGGAGGATCAAGATCTCGAGCAACAAGACAACGAACTACGCAGAACTACCCTAGAGGCTCTTCAAGATGTGCAGGCTCGTTGCGATGCTGCTCCGAGTTCTTCCTGACGATCACGTGGTCGCAAACACGACCAGACACCTTCTTTGCCTCCGGAGCGTTTCCCAGTGGACGAAGAAACGGTAACACTTGGTGCCCTAGGAGAGGTACGCATGGCCGGCTTCCCTCCTACGGTCACAGATGCGCAGAAACCGGCCTTCACCAGAATCCTGGAGGAGAGGTTGGATGAGGTCGCATCAGAGGCGACCCCTACAGCCTCTTTCTAGTCGGTGACACGTTCCCACAACCGAGAGCATTCTCACTCTGGTTCCGGTCGATGAAGTTATCCGCCACCTGTACCATCCCTCCAGGACAAGTCCAGGCGGGTGCAGGATTCTCGTGATAGGGATCGAGTCCCTGTCCACTGTCATTTAGGACCACGAGTGGTTTCTCCATTGCGTGAGGTCGCCCGCGATCCGATCAAAAGCCATAGGACAGTTCACGGTCCCTACGTTAGTTGTCAAGCTTTCTCTCCCGGCCTTCATGTGGTCGTATGGCCAGACAAGTTTAGACCAGGGACCATAGAGAGGTTTGATGGAACTCAGAATCCATCCGAGTTCCTTCATATCTACATTACTGCCATCTAAGTGGCAGGAGGCGGATAACTTGGTTGTTTAACCAACCCGAAGGACCGGCAAGAACTTGGTTGTTTAACCAACCCGAAGGTTCGATCTATAACTGGGAAATGCTGTGTGATGCTATCCTCAGCAATTTCCAAAATTATTATCAGAAGCCGGGTAAAGAGGACGACCTCCATCGACTACGACAAACTTCGGCCGAAACTCTTCGACAGTTTGTCAAGAGATTTGTCAGGGTGAGGAATGTTAGGAAGGAAGATTCAAGCAAGTCTCAAGGATGTTAGGAAGGAAGATTCAAGCAAGAAGCCAGAATCTTCATCGGGCGGAAAGTCGAAGAAGTTGAACAGGAATCGCTCTGGGCAGTACCGCGAGGTCGCAGTTGCAGAGAAGCCTCCTTCGACCAAAAATAACAAGCCTTCATTTAAAAATAAAACTCCTTCTGGTGGTCGTAGTGCCGACCAGCCAGAGAAGTCGACTAACTCGTAGGAAGGCAAGAAATGGTTTCCACTGCACAACTCCGCAGGCCACGACCTCAAGAACTATAGGAGTTGGTTGAAGCAGTTAGATGACTTCTACCTGGGGGTTGGATCGATGCCGACCTTACCGACTAAGGAACAAGCATGCGGGCTAAGAGACGCCGACGGGGACGAAGAGATATCTTACCAGGTACCTCATAATCATGTTAATGTTATTTTCGGAGGTTCCTCCTCTTTTGTTTCCAAAAGGAAATTTAAGGCCTTTTATCGAGAGGTTAACCGAACGGAGACATCCCTTGGTGAACCTCAATACCCTCGTTGGTCAGATATACCTTTGACGTTTGATCGCTCTGATTGTCCTGCGGGGCTTACTCGACCATTAAGACTTCCTCTGGTCATTACCCCGATCATCAGTAATGCGAGAATCGAAAGGGTCCTGATCGACGGAGGACGCTCCTTGGACATTCTATTGGTCAAGGCGCTCGGCGAGATGCAAATCCCTCGTTTGAAAATTAAGCCCATAATCCATCCTTTTTATGGGATAATTCCTGGTCCCTCCATGATGCCATTGGGACAGGTGATCCTCCCGGTCACACTGGGAGAACCAGATAACTTTCGAACGGAATTGGTTACTTTTGATGTAATTGATTGTGATTCGGCTTACAATGCAATCTTTGGCAGGCCAACTCTTGCTAAGTTCATGATGCAACGCACTATGCTTATCAGTGCGGCAAATTGCCTAGCCCCAAAGGTGTCATCTCGATCCGAGGCAGTCGCAACGTGGCACTCACGTGTGACTGGCTATCTTTGGAGATGGTGGACCAACTTCCCCTCCGGGACACTCAGGTCGCCACAGTCGTCGCTGACACGATCAAGGCTAGTCCTCGACTAGATGAGAAACTCAAACTAGTTCCGTTGTACCCAGATGATCCATCCAAGACAGTTCGGGTCGGATCAGGCCTGGATGACAAATAGGAACTCGAGCTCATTACTTTCCTCTGGGCTAACATAGATGTGTTTGCGTGGAAACCATCCGACATGCCCGGTGTCCCAAGGGAGGTAATCGAGCACAGGTTAGCAATTCGACCTGGACAGCGACCAATTAAGCAAAAGCTCAGGCGTTTTGCTGTTGACCGATAGGAAGCCATCCGAGAGGAGTTAGACAAGCTCCTGAAAGCCGGGTTTATTCATGAGGTCGATCACCCGGAATGACTTGCAAATCCGGTCATGGTCCGCAAGTCAAATGGTAAGTGGCGCATGAGCGTCGACTACACCAGCCTCAACAGTGCCTGTCCGAAGGACAACTTTCCCTTTCCCCGCATCAACCAGCTGGTCGACTCAACCGCGGGCTGTGAACTGATGAGTTTCCTGGACGCTTACTCAGGATATCATCAAATTAGCATGGCAGAAAAGGATGAAGAGAAGACTGCCTTCATCATCCCGTTCGGCACCTACTGCTACGTCAGAATGCCGTTTGGTCTCAAGAACGTAGGTTCCACGTACCAGTGCTTGATGCAAAAGACCTTTCTTTCCCAGATAGGGCGTAATCTCGAAGCATATGTAGACGACTTGGTTGTAAAGAGCACTAAGAGATTGTCTCATTTGGACGATCTCGCTGAAACCTTCTGTAATTTGAATCGCTTTGGAATAAAATTGAACCCGGTGAAATGTTCTTTCGGGGTTTCTTCAGGAAAACTTCTGGGTTTTCTTGTATGTTCCAGAGGCATTGAAGTCAATCCTGAAAAAATCAGGGCTATCGAACAGATGAGGTCTCCCTCGACCATGAAAGATGTTCAAAGCCTGGCAGGTCGCATGGCGGCCTTAAGTCGGTTCATATCACGACTAGGCGAGAGGGGACTACCTTTCTTTAAAGCCCTGCAAAAACATCACAATTTCACATGGTCCGACGAGGCCGAAAAAGCGTTTTAGGAGGTGAAGGCATATTTATCCAGTCCACCAGTCTTGGTGTCTCCCGATAAAGGAGAACCATTACTCCTCTATTTGGCGGCCACACCACACGAGGTCAGCGCTGTCCTGATGGCGGATAGAGAAGGAATACATAGACCCGTCTACTATGTAAGCGAAGTACTTCATGGTCCTGAGGAGTGATACGCTGAGGTCCATAAGATACTTTACGCACTACTGATGGCTTCCCGTAAGCTACGGCATTACTTTCAAGCACATAGTATCACAGTATGCTCATCTTTTCCGTTGGGGGACATTGTCCGCAATCCAGAGAAATTTGGTCGAATCGCCAAATGGGCAGTCGAGCTGGTGCTTTCGATATCCATTTCACGCCCCGCACCGCGGTTAAGTCTCGGGTCTTGGCCGACTTTGTGGTCGAATGGACCAATCCTGAGCCACACGTGCAGGTACCCAAGGAATTGGAATGCCCCGATCACTGGACAATGTACTTCGACGGCTCTCGCAGTTTTCAACACTCGGGGGCTGGAGTGGTCTTAGTTACGCCTCAGGGCGAACAGCTTAAGTTTTTCTTTCAACTACACTTTGTTACGACCAATAATGCAGCAGAGTATGAAGGTTTTCTTGCAGGGCTCCGGGCAGCAAAATTCCACGAAGTCCGTTGATTAGTGGTGAGGGGAGACTCACAGCTGGTCGTAAACCAGGTAAACAAGGAGTACATCACCTCCGATGAGACAATGGCTCATTACCTGGGGGAAGTGAGGAGATTGAAAAAACACTTCAGTCATTTTGAAGTCCAATACATCCCGCGAAAGGACAACATTCTCGTAGACCAATTATCCAAAATTGGGTTCTCACGCACATCCGCTCCGGCAGGAGTGTTCATTGAACACTTGGAACATCCTTCGATTATGACTTCGGTCGATGATGATCTGGTAATAGTCTGCGTTACCAACCTCGGTCAGGAACAGGATTGGACTCATCCATCGAGAGTCTATCTTGAACATGGGACCTTGCCCGAGGACAAAACCGAAAGTGATCGGTTAATTCAAAAAGTGCGTCTATACAAACTCATAGATGAAGTTTAGTATAGAAAGGGTACTCAAGGAGTATTCATGCATTGCATATCTCAGGAGGAAGGTAAATCCCTCTTGAAATAAATACATGATGGTGTATGCAGTGCGCACGCGTCATATCGTACACTGGTCGGAAAAGCTTTTCTACAAGGATTCTACTGGCCTTCGGCGCTCGATGATGCCAAGAATATGGTCAAGATATGTCCTTAGTGTCAGTTTCATGCGAGACAGGTTCACCAACCTGCCTATGCATTGCAAACCATTCCCCTTGCATGGCCTTTTGCGGTCCGGGGGATAGATATTGTCGGTCCAATGCCACAAGCGGTCAATGGGTATAAGTTCCTGTTCGTAGCTATTGATACGTTTACAAAATGGATTGAGGCCGAACCGGTACGCAATATTACCGCTGCTGCAGCACAAAAGTTCTTCCATAAGAACATTGTTGCTCGATTTGGTGTTCCAAACCGCCTCATTACTGATAACGGTTCTTAGTTCGCTAGTGGTCTTTTTCTGGATTACTGCGATCAGATTGGAACCAAGGTGTGCTTTGCTTCTGTGGCTCATCCACAGGGTAATGGTGCCGTGGAACGCGCCAACAGGCAGATATTGCAAGGCATCAAGAAACGTGTCTTCGATCGCCTTAAGACTCGCTCGGGGGCTTGGGCAGACGAGCTCTACACTGTTCTATGGGTACTACGAACTACTTCTAGTCGAGCCACCGGTGAGACGCCCTTCCATCTGGTCTATGGGACTGAGGCCGTATTGCCTATGGAAGTGAGTATTGGATCTGTTCGGACTAATCAATTCGAACGAGTTGATCAGGTCGAACAGCGATCGCAAGATCTCATTCTCCTAGAAGAAAAGCGTGATCGCGCTTTGATCAAGTCTGCGGTATATTTGCAAGCTTTGGGCAAATACCATAACAAAAGAGTGTGACCACGTAGTCTTCACGTGGGCGATCTGGTTTTACGTAAAATACAAGACCAATCCAATCGCAACAAATTCTCCCCAAAGTGGGAAGGCCCTTATACTATTGTTTCGGTGCCGCGACCAGGATCAGCTCGATTAGCGATGGAAGATGGTCGAATTTTGTCCAATACCTGGAACATCGATCAACTACGCAAGTTTTACGTGTAAGTACCCAATCCCTTTTCCTTTTCAATTAGCATGATTTAATAAAACGAGTGCATTTTTTGTTGTTTCATATGTCGAATATTTCCTTTTATGCCCATGTGTTACGAATTTGGCTCGGGGGCTGGTCGCCGGTGATTATATCACCACAATACCCTAATCGGATTCGCTGGCCGATCTCATTACCACTTCCAGACAAGACACTCCTCAATAAGCCATTTCTCAACGCACACGGGGCTTGCTGGCTTGTCCTTGGTCATCGAGTATAATTGCTGGCCTGGTCGTTACACCCATATTTTTCCTGTGCTTATAATACTTAGTCTCCAGTATATATAATCATAGGCGAGGGCTAGGGGAATATGGTTATAATATGAAACAACAAAGAATGCTTTTCTTTTGAATAAAACCAAAAAATTGCATGCATTGCATAAATTGTATCTGTACAGGTACAAGGTTTACATAATCCCGAGCTCGATCAAGAGTTTATCTACGAGAGGTCTAACTTCCTCCAGGATAGCCTCAAGTTGGTCTTCACTCTCGATCTCTGCCTCTCCTACCAGTGGATTCAGATCCAGATCTGGGCCATGGTGGAGACGAAACCGGTAGAGAATGGCAGAAGCTGCTGATCGGACTCTAGTTCTGATCGCCTCTTGTTGTCGCCTAGTATCTTTAGGAAGATACTCGAGGAGTGATTCCGCTTGAGCTACGACCAATCTGGACCAGTCATTGGGGCTAAGGTCGTCTGTTGTGGTTTTGACCACATCAACCCTTAGAAGACCGGCTACCATCTTCAGCTTTTCGAAGATGGACATGCTCAAGTCTTTGTATGCCCTGCGGATAGAGTCGATGGTCATCTAGAGGTCTACCTTCTCTTGACCAAGCTGGTTTATTTGATCTGCTTGTGCTGCAGTAAGAAGATTGTTATAAACAGTCCTGATGACGAAGTTAAGTCATTTTGGTCGGAAGTTGACTTTCATAAGAGCTGTGATCGCAGTTCTTTGAGCTCGGCCTCTAGATGTGAAATCGTGGTGGCTGCCCTGAGCTCGTCATTTTCCCGATCGACAAGGCTTTTCTTCAGAGAGGCATTTTCTCTGCGACAAAAGAGATAATTTTCATAACAAGTTTGCATTCAGGCAAATTAAAGCACTTTTTTCTTACTCCTGCAAGTGATTCTTTTCCTCTTGTATGGCCTCGATGCTATTTGCAATAGCCATCGACCGGGTTGCCATATGGGACAGTTCCTATGGCATAGAGGAAAGTCAGTTGCAAATTTTGAGTATTCTATGCAAAACTCAGATATCATGAGAGATGTTTGACATACCTCAGTGTATTCTCGAAGCAACTTGTCCCTCGAGACAATGGGAGGCCGAGTCGATGGACTCGCCTCATCCCCGGTAGGAGCAGCAGATGAATGTCCCTGCTGAGCCTCGGTTGCAGGTTTCAATACTTGCGATTGGGCCTTCGCATCCAACTCGTCCCTAACGGCCCGAACGACTTCCTGGACCAGAGGGACAGAGCTTTCTTCATCGGAGCCTTCAGCACCAGCAGGAACTTCAACCGTCGCCGAGGCTATTGGAGGGTGTGGCGCTGAATCTCTACGCCTAAGCAAGAAACAAAATCGTCAGTTTGTCGGATGGTTTCCACAACTTGATCCGATATAAACGGAGGGGAATTCTTACCTTAACTGAAATCCCATTAGCTTCTGGGATTTCAAAGATGGTTCCCTAAGAGAAAGGGACAATCATTGTCTGTTCTGGTTTTTCTCTTTGTGAACAAGACTTTCTCCTTTTCTCCCTATGTATATCAGCCTATAAGCATATACATCAGGAATGATGAAGAGTTGAATGGTAAGAACCCATACTGGGGTAACCTGCTCGGTTGGCAGGGATGCACCCGATGGTCTGGGTGTCTCCTGAACCACCGGGGCTGGCACTTCATCCGTGACCCTGAGGGTGGAAGTGGTCGCGAAATCTTGCTCCGTTATTTCCGCCCCTGTCGCCAGGAGCGGAGTACTCGCCCCCCTAGGACTCACAAGAGCCGCAGGAGGGATTTCTTCTCCCTGTACAAGTGTGGCACGGTGAACACGCATACAGAAGAAATTTTAAATTCAGGACCGCGAGAAATCTTACCGCGGTCGTCCCTTCAACCAAGGAGGGAGAAGTTACAGATCCTAAAGCCTCTCGGGCTTCAGGAGCAGAAGTCTCACCCGCGACCATAGGGTTCTTAGTGGCCGCGGGATCTGCGGTAGCCGTCTCTGCAGATCGAGGCGGCTCTTCGCTGGCTCGAGGAGTGATCGCCGTCCTCTTCCGGCGAACTAGAGGAATGTCGTCTTCCTCCTCCTCACTCCTTTCACCCTGTACGATGAAGAAGTGATTCCAGTTTGTACCTGGGGTAACAGGAGGCACATGATATCTTTCCGCAGTTTTCTTCGCGGTAAGGGGGGTTCTGTGTGAAGAGCCTTCCCCGAGAATTTTCTTTGATTTCTTGAGGGCAGGTTCCTTCGCTCCTGACCTTGAAGAGACTTTCTTCACTCTCTTCATTGTAGGGTTTTCCCAGGAAACTGACGTTTTCACTCGGAAATGTCGCCTCGGAAAATCTCCCCAAAAGCTATGCTATTCCAGTGCCCTTATTAGTACAAGACATACATATGACTTACGGACAAAACATGACGAGAGGCGACATACCTTTCGACGTTCCTGTTTAAGGCCGTCGTCGGCATGGATCAAGCATTGAGGGCGAGGCAATCCCTTGGGTCCCTCCACTTCGGCACTATATGCCCTGAGGAGGTAGTTCGTCCGCTTCTCGACTTCGGACGAAGGCAAAACTGCGTCTCCAGCAGACCAGGTAGCAAATTATGACAGAAAAACATAAGACTTCGTTGGCTAAGTCACATACCATTGTTATAGTCCAAGGTGCTGTCTGCCATGGACTGTATCTCCCAAGCTGGATGAGCCCATTCGCTTAGGGGGCTCACCCGATTCTTCACGAAGTCGCGGATGATATCGCGAGCCGTTAGTCCCTGTTGGACTAAGTGAAGAATCACCTCGGCTTGCTTCATATACTCTGCATTCAGAGCAGGGAGGGAATCCAACTCGTTAGGCTTCTTTGGCCGCGAGTTCACAAACCACAACCCGCTCTCGGATGGAGGGGTGCAGTAAAACAATTTCTGGTACCACCCGTGCAAGGAGTCTCGCAGAGGTGGGAAGGGATACTCTTTCTTTTCCCTTATCCGGAAGTATATACATCCGGCGGCGTTGGCGCTCTTTGACCACGCCGAGTAGTAGAAACGTCGGAAGAGGTCCACACTGGGATACACTCCGACGAAGGCTTCACACAAGTGTTGGAAGACCGCCAAGATCAGGACCGCATTTGGGTGGAGGTTCACTAACTCCAACCAGTAGTGCTCCAAGATCCCCTTCAGGAACCGAATCTCAGGAAATCAGAACCCGCACCTCAAGTATTCTTCGAAAACCACCAACTTGCCCTCTTGGACGATTGGGGTTTCTTGATCCTTCCCCGCGGGTCGCCAGTTGATCAGCAATCTTGGGGGAAGAATGTCTTTCTTCTCCAGTGCTATCAAGCTCTCCTCTGTGTGATGAACCGATCGGCTCCAGGATGCCATTTTTGGAAGAGATTGTAGGGGAAAGCTGGCGGATTTGAGGGCGATGGAAGATGGAGAACGAGGGTTTTTGTGCGGCGGAAGTTCTAAGGCTGGGGGCTGGGTGCGTGGCTTCCTCAAGAAGCTACCTGCTCCTTTTATAGGCCTGAGGGGACACTCCACTAAGGGTAACGTTCCATTTAATATTCTATTCATTTCCCATAATGGATATTGTCTCTGGTAAACCCGCTATGTGCACCGAATCCGAAACAAAAGGTCTTCTTTGTCTTGAATTTGAGGGTCAAAAATGCGCATAAAAATGTGAATAGTTTTACAAAGGTTTTCGGAGGACATCTTCCTTCATGCTCTTGTAAACCTTCACGAATTGATCATAAAGATGTTCTATGATTCAACTGTTGTGTACACGGTTGCTCTTCGATCAGATTGCTGTATTATTGGAATCATGTCTTTGATCGGCTTCCAAATCTAGTCGAAGTGGTAGTCTAATTGAATTTCGGTTCTGACCGCAGTAATCTTCCAGATCGAACTTCATTTCTAACCGCGGCTTTGGGTTTGATCGTGGTATCAGCACTACTCGCGGTATAACATTTTGAGTGCGTTTCTGGTCGTAATGATGGAACTCATCTGTGTATGAGTGGTCGTAAAAACACTATTTATGGCCGCATTTCTACACAGAAGTTATGAAGAATTTCCATGTTATGTAAGATAAAAGAAATCTTTATTTCTAACAATCTTTACATACAAATGGGATGCTGGCAACCAGAGCGTCGACTTGATCCGAGAGGAGTTTACAAAGTTCTCCTAGGGACATGTTGTCGTCAGTAGGATATACACTAACGACCCCCAGGGAACTAGCAACTACTCTAAGTCTATCTACATCATCCCTAACAAGAGATGTGCTATTATTCCTAATCAAATCGGAGAGTTCTCGCTGTTGCTGAGCGTGATCCCTCTCCCGACGGAATTGGCGCACCTCTTCACGGGATCTTTCAAAGCATTCTGCCAGATGCAGAATCACCGAAGACATCTCTTCGGTCTTCTTCTCCAGAGCCTCTTTTTCCCCTTGGAGAGTCTGTCCGAGGGGGGGAGGCAGGATCTCAGCGGGCTGATCGCTGGGGGCTCCAATCTCCTACATTTGCAAATGTTAGTTGCACTAATTGTAACAATAAGCAAAAGGGGATAGAAATAATCACCTGTCCACGCAAGTGGCAGGTTGGTATAGGCATCTCAGAAAGTAGATCACCCGATAAAAGTCGAGGATCATCATATGGTGGAAGTACAACCTTCCCACCATAAGATTGCTTCCCCAACACAAGTTGAGGATCATCTGGTCGAGAAGGAACACTTTCCAACCAGAACATTGATGACCCGAACAAAGATGGAAATCATTGGGATGAAATGGAGAAAGCTAAGAAGAACGTCCCTCCAAAGGTGGAGACGAAAGTTCGACCTACCGAGGTGCATGAATAGGAAGAACTAGAGGAACTGAAGGAAGAAAGAACAATGATGCGTCTTTCACCTTTGTTCTGCTGGAGGATCCCTCGTCAATCTTGGGTTTCTTCCTTGAAGGAGACAAATCTTTGGACATCTGTAAGTCCTGCTCGAAAACTTCTTCTTCATCACTCTCAATCTCGATGATGTTGTGGTCTGCCATCGAGAAGTGTATGAAAGGAAGGGAAGACGGTTTTTGAAGAGACTTAGCCAGGAAGATGAATTGTGGAGCGTTGAAGTCTAGAGGCTTCGGTACTTATAGCCGCCAGGGTGACGGTTCAGTTTCCAAACGCCTCGAGTTTTTAAAGCATTTACAGTTTTACCTCGGGTTAAAAAATGTTTCAATGGCGCTATCATTACCCGTCACGTATTACCCAGAGTCCGTCTCGGGGAACCAACCGCCGCACTTAGTGCGCCACTAAGTGAAAGATTTGAAGCGTCGGGTTAAATGTTCGATGTGAGTCTTGAAATTTGAAGTAAACACGTCCCTTCGTTCTCTTCAAATTTGGGGGCTAGCTGACGAGGATTGGTACCCGAGCTAGTTCAAATAAATACTTGGCTAGTTCAGGACAGACTCGAACCAGACAAGCGCCTGGTGGTGCGAACTCAAGTTATTCTGAGAAGCACAGGCATGAGGTCGCAGGCTTTACGCGATCAGACCGTAGCTAGTGCGCGGTCAGACCGTAGCCAGTGCGCGGTCAAGAGTTCGTGTGTCATACGCGGACAGAAGACAGTAGGTGGCGCGCGGTCAAGCAAACAACGTGTGGTCAGAACATCTTCGACCAGGGGACGTGGGATTGTTCTGCCCTTATAACTGGGATATCCCGTGTATCTCGAATAATCTTCCACGTGCGGAGACAACCGTCAGGAGGTTAATACATGCGGTTATCTGTAAATAACACGTGTTAAACCTGCGTGGAAGTTAGGAGCGGTTGCCGAAACTGCATCCAAGCAACTATTTGATGCTGTTGCGACTTGGCACCCTTTCGACCATTATAAAGGGATAGCCTAACGCATCAAACAGGAGGGGGAGATCGAATCAAACGATCGAACCACTAGATGATCAGATCATCAAACCAAAGCAACCAGACGACAGTAGTCTAAGTTAGATAGCCTTCACAAGCCTTCCAGACATTGTTTTCTACAAACACATAGGAAAAATCTTCGCCTGTGAAGATCTATTCCATAACTCTGTAAATCCTTTTACCGTACATAGTGAAATCCCAACAAGACGTAGGGCTATTACTCCCACCATCGAAGGCCCGAACCTGTATAAACCACTCTGTGCTCCAGTACTCTTTGATCCATCATACCTTCCCGGAGGGACACCCTGAAAGGTCTCACAACCTACAAATTCTGCATAAGTTCGGCTAAGGATCCCGAGTTCGAATCGTCGACAAAATTAATAACACAGCAACTTCATATACTGCAATCAATATTTATATATACCCTTTCAAATCGGTTCAATTAAAAAAATTCGTAAGTTCTGAAGACAAATATTGACAACTAAAAACACAAGTACAACTACAAAGTATAAGACACGTGAGAATATCCAAAGCATTGTAAAAAAGGTTTGATTAAAATTTAATCATATATCCAAATTCGATAGTGCATTCGACAAGCTTCAGATATATCAAAGTGAAAAACATTTTGTTGTCTGGATACACGTCTATATATTCAAATTAAGATAGTGAGTAGGAATCGTTCGACCTGTCGGTAGATTTTAATCATTCTTACTAAAAATTCGATAAAAATTAATAACACAGCAACTTCGTATACTACAATCACTATTTATATATACTCTTCCAAATTGGTTCAATTAAATAAAATTGGTAATTTCTGATGACAAATATTGAAAACTTAAAAACACAAGTACAAAGACAAAGTATAAGACACGTGAGAATACGATAACCATTGTGAAAGAAGGTTCGATTAAAATTTTATCATATATCCAAATTAGATAGTGCATTCGACAAGCTTCAGATATATCAAAGTGAAAAAAATTTTGTTGTTTGCATACACATCTATATATTCAAATTAAGATAGTGAGTAGGAATCGTTCGACCCGTCGATAGATTTTAATCATGCTTACTAAAAATTTGATCAAAATTAATAACACAGCAACTTCGTATACTGCAATCACTATTTATATATACTCTTTCAAATCGGTTCAATTAAAAAAATTGGTAATTTCCGATGACAAATATTGACAACTTAAAAACACAAGTACAACTACAAAGTGTAAGACACGTCAGAATATCCAAACCATTGTGAAAAACGGTTTGATTAAAATTTAATCATATATCCAAATTAAATAGTGCATTCGACAAGCTTCAGATATATCAAAGTGAAAAAAATTTTGTTGTCTGGATACACGTATATATATTCAAATTAAGATAGAGAGTAGGAATCGTTCGACCCGTCGGTAGATTTTAATCATGCTTACTAAAAATTTGATCAAAATTAATAATACAGCAACTTCATATACTGCAATCAATATTTATATATACCATTTCAACTCGGTTCAATTAAAAAAAATTGGTAAGCTCTCAAGACAAATATTGACAACTACAAAACACAAGTACAACTACAAAGTATAAGACAAGTGAGAATATCCAAAGCATTGTGAAAAATAGTTTGATTAAAATTTAATCATATATCCAAATTAGATAGTGCATTCCACAAGCTTCAGATACATAAAAGTGAAAAAAATTTTGTTGTCTGGATACACGTATATATATTCAAATTAAGATAGTGAGTACGAATCATTCGACCCGTATGTAGATTTTAATCATTCTTAGTAAAAACTTGATAAAAATTAATAACACAACAACTTCGTATTCTGCAATAAATATTTATATATACCCTTTCAAATCAGTTCAATTAAAAAAAATTGGTAAGTTCCGAAGACAAATATTGACAACTAAAAAACACAAGTACAACTACAAAGTATAAGACACGTGAGAATATCCAAAGCATTGTGAAAAATGGTTTGATTAAAATTTAATAATATATCCAAATTAGATAGTGCATTCGACATGTTTCAGATATACAGAAGTGAAAAAAATTTTGTTGTCTGTATACACGTATATATATTCAAATTACGATAGTGAGTAGGAATCGTTCGACCCCTATGTTGATTTTAATCATTCTTACTAAGAATTTGATAAAAATTAATAAGACAAAAACTTTGTATACTGCAATAAATATTTAGATATACCCTTTCAAATCGGTTCAATTAACAAATAATTGGTATGTTCTGAAGACAAATATTGACAACTAAAAAACACAAGTACAACTACAAAATATAAGACACGTGAGAATATCATAACCATTGTGAAAAAAGGTTTGATTAAAATTTAATCATACATCCAAATTAGATCGGGCATTCGACCTCTTCAGATATATCAAAGTGAAAAAAATTTTGTTGTCTGGATAAACGTATATATTTTCAAATTAAGATAGTGAGTAGGAATTGTTCGACCCCTATGTTGATTTTAATCATTCTTACTAAGAATTTGATAAAAATTAATAATGCAGCAACTTCGTATACTGAAATAAATATTTAGATATACCCTTTCAAATCGGTTGAATTAACAAATAATTGGTAAGTTCTGAAGAGAAATATTGACAACTAAAAAACACAAGTACAACTACAAAGTATAAGACACGTGAGAATATCCAAACCATAGTGAAAAAAGGTTTGATTAAAATTTAATCATATATCTAAATTAGATAGTGCATTCGACCTCTTCAGATATATCAAAGTGAAAAAAATTTGTTGTTTGGATAAACGTATATATTTTCAAATTCAGATAGTGAGTAGGAATCGTTCTACCAGTATGTTGATTTTCATCATTCTTACTAAGAATTTGATAAAAATTAATAACACAGCAACTTCGTATACTGTAATAAATATTTCGATATACCCTTTCAAATCGGTTCAATTAACAAATAATTGGTAAGTTCCGAAGACAAATGTTGACAACTAAAAAACACAAGTACAACTACAAAATATAAGACACGTGAGAATATCCAAACCATTGTGAAAAAAGGTTTGATTAAAATTTAATGATACATCCAAATTATATCGTGCATTCGACCTCTTCAGATATATCAAAGTGAAAAAAATTTTGTTGTCTGGATAAACGTATATATTTTCAAATCAAGATAGTGAGTAGGAATTGTTCGACCAGTATGTTGATTTTAATCATTCTTACTAAGAATTTGATAAAAATAAATAACACAGCAACTTCGCATACTGCAATAAATATTTAGATATACACTTTCTAATCGGTTCAATTAATAAAATAATTGGTAAGTTTTGAAGACAAATATTGACAACAAAAAAACACAAGTACAACTACAAAGTATAAGACAGCTGAGAATATCCAAACCATTGTGAAAAAAATGTTTGATTAAAATTTAATCATATATCCAAATTAGATAGTGCATTCGACCTCTTCCGATATACCAAAGTGAAAAAAATTTTGTTGTCTGGATAAACGTATATATTTTCAAATTAAGATAGTGAGTAGGAATCGTTCGACCCGTCGGTAGAATTTTAACATTCTTGTTTAAAATTTAATAAAAATTAATAACACAACAACTTCGTATACTGCAATCAATATTTATATAACCCTTTCGAATCGGTTCAATTAAAAAAAATTGGTAGGTTTTGAAGACAAGTATTGACAACTAAAAAACACAAGTACAACTACAAAGTGTAAGACACATCAGAGTATCCAAACCGTTCTGAAAAAAGGTTTGAATAAAATTTAATCATATATCCCAATTAGATAGTGCATTCGACAAGCTTCAGATATATCAAAGTGAAGAAAATTTTGTTGTCGGATACACATATATATATTCAAATTAGGAAAGTGAGTTGTAATCGTTCGACCCGTATGTAGGTTTTAATAATTCCTACTAAACATTCGATAAAAATTAATAACACAACAACTTCGCATACTACAATAAATATTTAGATATACCTTTTCAACTCGGTTCATTTAAAAAATAATTGGTAAGTTCTAAAGACAAATATTGACAACTAAAAAACACAAGTACAACTACAAAGTATAAGACACGTGAGAATATCCAAACCATTGTGAAAAAAGGTTTGATTAAAATTTAATCATATTTCGAAATTAGATTGTGCATTCGACCTATTGAGATATATCAAAGTGAAAAAAATTTTGTTGTCTAGATACACGTATATGTACCCCAATTAAGATAGTGAGTAGAAATCATTCGACCTGTTGGTACAATTTAATAATTCTTATTAAAAATTTGATACAAATATATAACACAGCAACTTGGTGTACTGCAATCAATATTTATATATACCCTTTCAAATCGGTTCAATTAAAAAAAATTGGTAAGTTCTGAAGATAAATATTGACAACTAAAAAACACAAGTACAACTACAAAGTATAAGACACGTGAGAATATCCAAACCATTGCGAAAAAAGGTTTGATTAAAATTTAATCATATATCCATATTAGATAGTGCATTCGACAAGCTTCAGATATATCAAAGTGAAAAATTTTGTTGTTTGGATACACGTATATATATTCAAATTAAGATAGTGAGTAGGAATCGTTCGACCCGTCGGTAGATTTTAATCATTCTTACTAAAAATTTGATAAAAATTAATAACACAACAACTTCGTATACTGCAATCACTATTTACATATACTCTTTCAAATCGGTTCAATTAAAAAAAATTGGTAAGCTCTCAAGACAAATATTGACAACTATAAAACACAAGTACAACCACAAAGTGTAAGACACGTCAGAATATCCAAACCGTTGTGAAAAAAGGTTTGATTAAAATTTAATCATATATCCAAATTAGATAGTGCATTCGACAAGCTTCAGATATATGAAAGTGAAGAAAATTTTGTTGTCGGATCCACATATATATTAAAATTAGGAAAGTGAGTTCTAATCGTTCGACAGGTTTTAATCATTCCTACTAAAAATTCGATAAAAATTAATAACACAGCAACTTCGCATACTACAATAAATACTTAGATATACCCTTTAAAATTGGTTCAATTAATAAAATAATTTCTAAGTTCTGAAAACAAATATTGACAACTAAAAAACACAAGTACAACTACAAAGTATATGACACGTGAGAATATCCAAGCCATTGTGAAAAAAGGTTTAATTCAAATTTAATCATATTTCCAAATTAGATCGTGCTGTCGACCTATTGTGATATATCAAAGTGAAAAAATTTTGTTGTCTAGATACACATATATACTCAAATTAAGATAGTGAGCAGAAATCGTTCGACCCGTCGTTAGAATTTAGTCATTCTTATTAAAAATTTGATACTAGTTCATAACACAGCAACATCGTGTACTGCAATCAATATTTATATATACCCTTTCCAATCGGTTCAATTAAAAAAAATTAGTAAGTTCTGAAGACAAATATTGACAACAAAAAAACACAAGTACAACTACAAAGTATAAGACACATGAGAATATCCACACCATTGCGAAAAAAGGTTTGATTAAAATTTAATCATATATCCAAATTAGATAGTGCATTCGACAAGCTTCAGATATATCAAAATGAAAAATTTTTGTTGTTTGGATATACATATATATATTCAAATTAAGATAGTGAGTAGGAATCATTCGACCCGTCGGTAGATTTTAATCATTCTTACTAAAAATTTGATTAAAATTAATAATACAAAAACTTCATATACTGCAATCAATATTTATATGTACAATTTGAACTCGGTTCAATTAAAAAAAATAGGTAAGTTCTGAAGACAAATATTGACAACTAAAAAACACAAGTACAACTAAAAAGTATAAGACACGTGAGAATATCCAATCCATTGTGAAAAAAGGTTTGATTAAAATTTAAGCATATATCCAAACTAGATCGTGCATTCCACCTTTCCAGATATATCAAAGTGAAAAAAATTTTGTTTTCTAGATACACGTATATGTATCCTTTCAAATCGGTTCAATTAAAAAAGATTGGTAAGTTCTGAAGACAAATATTGACAACTAAAAAACACAAGTACAACTACATAGTTATGACACGTGAGAATATCGAAAGCATTGTGAAAAAAGGTTTGATTAAAATTTAATCATATATCCAAATTAGATAGTGCATTCGACAAACTTCAGATATATCAAAGTGAAAAAAATTTTGTTGTTTGGGTACACGCATATATACTCAAATTAAGATTGTGGGTAGGAATCATTCGACCCGTCGGTAGATTTTAATCATTCTTACTAAAAATTTGATTAAAATTAATAATACAAAAACTTCATATACTGCAATCAATATTTATATGTACAATTTGAACTCGGTTCAATTAAAAAAAATTGGTAAGTTCTGAAGACAAATATTGACAACTATAAAACACAAGTACAACTACAAAGTATAAGACACGTGAGAATATCCAAAGCATTGTGAAAAATGGTTTGATTAAAATTTAATCATATATAAAAGTGAAAAAAAATTTGTATATATCCAAATTAGATAGTGCATTCCACAAGCTTCAGATATATAAAAGTGAAAAAAATTTTGTTGTCTGGATACACGTATATATATTGAAATTAAGGTAGTGAGTACGAATCGTTCGACCCGTATGTAGATTTTAATCATTCTTACTAAAAATTTGATAAAAATTAATAACACAGCTACTCCATACTATACAATAAATATTTACATATCCCCTTTCAAATCGGTTCAATTAAAAAAAATTGGTAAGTTCCGAAGTCAATTATTGAGAACTAAAAAACACAAGTACAACTACAAAGTATAAGACACGTGAGAATATCAACAGCATTGTGAAAATTGGTTTGATTAAAATTTAATCATATATCCAAATTAGATAGTGAATTCGACATGCTTCATATATATAGAAGTGAAAAAAAATTTGTTGTCCATATACACGTATATATATTGAAATTAAGATAGTGAGTAGGAATCGTTCGAACCCTATGTTGATTTTAATCATTCTTACTAAGAATTTGATAAAAATTAATAAGACACCAACTTCGTATACTGCAATAAATATTTAGATATACCCTTTCAAATTGGTTCAATTAACAAATAATTGGTAAGTTCCGAAGACAAATATTGACAACTAAAAAACACAAGTACAACTACGAAGTATAAGACACATCAGAATCTCCATACCGTTGTGAAAAAAGGTTTGATTAAAATTTAATCATATATCCAAATTAGATAGTGCATTCGACAAGCTTCAGATATATCAAAGTGAAAAACATTTTGTTGTCTGGATACATATATATATATATATATATATATATATATATTCAAATTAGGAAAGTGAGTTTTAATCGTTCGACCCGAATGTAGGTTTTAATCGTTCCTATTAAAAATTCGATATAAATTAAGAACACAGCAACTTCGTATACTGCAATAAATATTTAGATATACCCTTTCAAATCGGTTCAATTAAAAAATAATTGGTAAGTTCTGAAGACACATATTGGCAACAAAAAAACACAAGTACAACTTCAAAGTATATGACACGTGAGAATATCCAAACCATTGTGAAAAAAGTTTTGATTAAAATTTAATCATATCTCCAAATTAGATCGTGCATTCGATCTATTGAGATATATCAAAGTTAAAAAAAATTTGTTGTCTAGATACACGTATATATACTCAAATTCAGATAGTGAGTAGAAATCGTTTGACCCATCGGTAGAATTTAATCATTCTTATTAAAAATTTGATAGAAATTAATAACACAGCAACTTCGTGTACTACAATCACTATTTATATATAACCTTTCAAATCGGTTCAATGAAAAAAATTGATAAGTTTTGAAGACAAATATTGACAACTAAAAAACACAAGTACAACTACAAAGTATAAGACAGGTGAGAATATCCAAACCATTGCGAAAAAAGGTTTGATTAAAATTTAATCATATATCCAAATTACATAGTGCATTCGACAAGCTTCAGATATATCAAAGTGAAAAAATTTTGTTGTTTGGATACACGCATATATATTCAAATTAAGATGGTGAGTAGGAATCGTTCGACTCGTCGGTAGATTTTAATCATTCTTACTAAAAATTTGATAAAAATTAATAACACAGCAACTTCATATACTGCAATCACTATTTATATATACTCTTTCACATCGGTTCAGTTAAAAAAAATTGGTAATTTCTGAAGACAAATATTGACAACTTAAAAACACAAGTACAACTACAAAGTATAAGACACGTGAGAATATCTTAACCATTGTGAAAAAATGTTTGATTAAAATTTTATGATATATCCAAATTAGATAGTGCATTCGACAAGCTTCAGATATATCAAAGTGAAAAAAATTTTGTTGTCTGGATACACGAATATATATTTAAATTAAGATAGAGAGTAGGAATCGTTCGAACCGTCGGTAAATTTTAATCATGCTTACTAAAAATTTGATAAAAATTAATAATACAGCAACTTCATATGCTGCAATCAATATTTATATGTACCATTTCAACTCGGTTCAATTAAAAATAATTGGTAAGTTCTGAAGACAAATATTGACAACTATAAAACACAAGTACAACTACAAATTATAAGACAAGTGAGAATATCCAAAGCATTGTGAGAAATGGTTTGATTAAAATTTAATCATATATCCAAATTAGATAGTGCATTCCACAAGCTTCAGATATATAATAGTGAAAAAAATTTTGTTGTTTGTATACACGTATATATATAAAAATTAATATAGTGAGTAGGAATCGTTCGAGCCATCGGTAGATTTTAGTCATTCTTACTAAGAATTTGACAGAAATAAATAACACAGCAACTTCGCATACTGCAATAAATTTTTAGATATACACTTTCTAATCGGTTCAATTAATAAAATTATTGGTAAGTTCTGAAGACAAATATAGACAACTAAAAAACACAAGTACAACTACAAAGTATAAGACATGTGAGAATATCCAAACCATTGTGAAAAAAGGTTTGAGTAAAATTTAATCATATGTCCAAATTAGATAGTGCATTCGGCCTCTTCAGATATATCAAAGTGAAAAAAATTTTGTTGTCTGGATAAACGTATATATTTTCAAATTAAGATAGTGAGTAGGAATCGTTCGACTCGTCGGTAGAATTTCAACATTCTTGTTTAAAATTTAATAAAAATTAATAACACAGCAACTTCATACACTGCAATCAATATTTATATATACCCTTTCGAATCGGTTCAATTAAAAAAAATTGCTAAGTTCTGAAGACAAGTCTTCACAACTAAAAAACACAAGTACAACTACAAAGTGTAAGACACGTCAGAATATCCAAACCGTTGTGAAAAAAGGTTTGATTAAAATTTAATCATATATCCAACTTAGATAGTGCATTCGACAAGCTTCAGATATATCAAAGTGAAGAAAATTTTTTGTCGGATACACATATATATTCAAATTAGGAAAGTGAGTTGTAATCGTTCGACCAGTATGTGGGTATTAATCATTCCTACTAAAAATTCGATAAAAATTAATAACCCAGCAACCTCGCATACTGTAATAAATATTTAGATATACCCTTTCAAATCGGTTCATTTAAAAAATAATTGGTAAGTTCTGAAGACAAATATTGACAACTAAAAAACACAAGTACAACTACAAAGTATAAGACACATGAGAATATCCAAACCATTGTGAAAAAAGGTTTGATTAAAATTTAATCATATATCCAAATTAGATTGTGCATTTGACCTCTTCTGATATATCAAAGTGAAAAAAAATTTGTTGTCTGGATACACGTATATATACTCAAATTAAGATAGTGAGTAGAAATCGTTCGACCAGTCGGTAGAATTTAATCATTCTTACTAAAAATTTGATACAAATAAATAACACAGCAACTTCGTGTACTGCAATCAATATTTATATATACCCATTCAAATCGGTTCAATTAAAAAAAATTGGTAAGTTCTGAAGACAAATATTGACAACTAAAAAACACAAGTACAACTACAAAGTATAAGACAGGTGAGAATATCCAGACCATTGCAAAAAAAGGTTTGCTTAAAATTGAATCATATATCCAAATTAGATAGTGCATACGACAAGCTTCAGATATATCAATGTGAAAAAATTTTGTTGTTTGGATACATGTATATATATTCAAATTAAGATAGTGAGTAGGAATCGTTCGACCCGTCGGTAGATTTTAATCATTCTTACTAAAAATTTGATAAAAACTAATAACACAGCAACTTCGTATACTGCAATCACTATTTACATATACTCTTTCAAATCGGTTCTATTAAAAAAAAATTGGTAATTTCTGAAGACAAATATTGACAACTTAAAAACACCAGTACAACTACAAAGTATAAGACACGTGAGAATGTCCAAACCATTGTGACGAAATGTTTGATTCAAATTTTATGATATATCCAAATTAGATAGAGCATTCGACAAGCTTCAGATATATCAAAATGAAAAAAATTTTGTTGTCTGGATACACGTATATATATTTAAATTAAGATAGAGAGTAGGAATCGTTCGACCCGTCGGTAGATTTTAATCATGCTTACTAAAAATTTGATAAAAATTAATAATACAGCAACTTAATATACTGCAACCAATATTTATATATACCATTTCAACTCGGTTCAATTAAAAAAAATTGGTTTGTTCTGAAGACAAATATTGACAACTATAAAACACAAGCACAACTACAAAGTATAAGACACCTGAGAATATCCAAAGCATTGTGAAAAATGGTTTGATTAAAATTTAATCGTATATCCAAATTAGATAGTGCATTCCACAAGCTTCAGATATATAAAAGTGAAAAAAAATTTGTTGTCTGGATACACGTATATATATATATATATATATATATATAAATATTAATATTAAGATAGTGAGTACGAATCGTTCGACCCGTATGTAGATTATAATCATTCTTACTAAAAATTTGATAAAAACTAATAACACAGCAACTTCATATTCTGCAATAAATATTTACATATCCCCTTTCAAATCGGTTCAATTAAAAAAAATTGGTAAGTTCCGAAGACAAACTAAAAAACACAAGTACAACTACAAAGTATAAGACACGTGAGAATATCCAAAGCATTGTGAAAAACGGTTTGATTAAAATTTAATCGTATATCCAAATTAGATAGTCAATTCGATATGCTTCAGATATATAGAAGTGAAAAAAATTTTGTTGTCCATATACACGTATATATATTCAAATTAAAAGAGTGAGTAGTAATCGTTCAACCCCTATGTTGATTTTAATCATTATTACTAAGAATTTGATAAAAATTAATAAGACAGCAACTTCGTATACTGCAATAAATATTTAGATATACCCTTTCAAATCGGTTCAATTAAAAAACAATTGGTAAGTTCTGACGACAAATATTGACAACTAAAAAACACAAGTACAACTACAAAGTATATGACACGTGAGAATATCCAAACCATTGTGAAAAAAGATTTGATTAAAATTTAATCATATTTCCAAATTAGATCGCGCATTCGACCTATTGAGATATATCAAAGTGAAAAAAATTTTGTTGTCTAGATACACTCATATATACTCAAATTAAGATAGTGAGTAGAAATCGTTCGACCTGTCGGTAGAATTTAATCATTCTTATTCAAAATTTGATACAAATTAATAACACAGCAAATTCGTATACTGCAATCAATATTTATATATACCGTTCCAAACCGGTTGATTTAAAAAAAATTGGTAAGTTTTGAAGAAATATATTGCCAACTAAAAAACACAAGTACAAGTACAAAGTAAAGACAGGTGAGAATACCCAAAGCATTGTGAAAAAAGGTTTGACTAAAATTTAATCATATATCCAAATTAGATAGTGCATTCGACAAGCTTCAGATATATCAAAGTGAAAAAAATTTTGTTGTTTGGATACACTTATATATATTCAAATTAAGATAGTGGGTAGGAATCGTTCGACCCGTCGGTAGATTTTAATCATTCTTACTAAAAATTTGATGAAAATTAATAACACAGCAACTTCGTATACTGCAATCACTATTTATATATACTGTTCCAAATGGGTTCAATTAAAAAAAATTGGTAATTTCTGAAGGCAAATATTGACAACTTAGAAACACAAGTACAACTACAAAGTATAAGACACGTGAGAATATCCAAACCATTACTAAAAATTTGATAAAAATTAATAACACAGCAACTTCATATTCTGCAATAAATATTTACATATCCCCTTTCAAATCGGTTCAATTAAAAAAAATTGGTAAGTTCCAAAAACAAACTAAAAAACACAAGTACAACTACAAAGTATAAGACACGTGAGAATATCCAAAGCATTGTGAAAAATGGTTTGATTAAAATTTAATCATATATCCAAATTAGATAGTGAATTCGATATGCTTCAGATATATATAAGTGAAAACAATTTTGTTGTCTATATACACGTATATATATTCAAATTAAAAGAGTGAGTAGGAATCGTTCAACCCCTATGTTGATTTTAATCATTATTACTAAGAATTTGATAAAAATTAATAAGACAGCAACTTCGTATACTGCAATAAATATTTAGATATACCCTTTCAAATCGGTTCAATAAACAAATAGTTGGTAAGTTCTGAAGACAAATATTGACAACTAAAAAACACAAGTACAACTACAAAGTATAAGACACGTGAGAATATCCAAACCATAGTTTATTTAAGGAGGGTAGATCTGTAACACCCTGAGTTAGGGGTGAAAATTCCCTTTTTCATAAATAGCATGCATGCAGGTATCTGTAGTAATAGCCAGATCAGTATCTATCCTAAACCCTAAAATCTCCAAATTTAACCTGTGACCTCAAATCAAGATCAGATTGTTCAGATGTGATCTATCAGTTACTCTGAACTTAGAAGTCTTCAGAAGCCAGATTTAATTGCATCTCTAAATCCCAGATTTATCAACTCCATTCTGTTTTCGAAAACAGAATATCTGTTATTATCTTTTACCCTAAGTTTCAGAAATTCAGATTTAATTAAAATCTTAGCCAAGTTCAGACCAGATTATTCCTGGATTATGATCAAGGGTATGCCAATACCTTAATCCAAAAAGTTGGTAGCCAGATTTTACCATCTGAACCTTTTTCGCAAATCAGTCCAAGAGTATCGCAGATCAGTCCTTTTTCCAGATTTTCTAAAAGCCAGAAAAGGCAAAACGTTGCAAATCATCTTCAAATTCGAATCTAATTCAGGGAACATCTCCCAAATGCTTTTCAACACAAATTCTTATTATATGAGTATCTCAAAATCAAACCCTAAATCCCAGAATTCGAGATCAATAAGTTTCAGACTTATTTTACCCTAATCTACTCTGTTTTCAGTTCATATCAAAAGTCATCCAAATGTCTCAAACTTTATCTTCTAGCTGTGCCAAATCATCTATGGAATTAAGTATACCAAAACAGCAGAATCAATTCCAGATCAAACCATCCAAATCTCCAGATTTACAGTTCAGTCCAAATCAAGAATTTGAAATTGCAATCAAGCCCAAATTCGACCAGGACAGCAGCTGCTGTGCACGACCAGAGATCACCGTGCATTTGCGCCACGCTTGCTCGCCGCCGGCCACGCCTCGCCTCGCCTGAGCTCGTGCTCACTTGAATCTGCATGTGCACACGCGTCCACGCCCCAGCCATCGCCGTGGCAACACCGTTGAACAGCTTGCTCCCGTGTGCGACCGTTGTCAGCATTTTCTTGCCACGTCGCTGTGCTTTGCCAGCCCTTGTCGCCACTGCCTTGCACCGCCCAACAGCATTGCGTCCCGATGAAGCAATAGTTTGATCAGCAGTCACCTCACCAGTGCACAGTCGCGTCGCCGCTCGCCGTTGTTGCATCTGCGCCCGGCAACTCATGTCAACTGACACCAATTCAATGCTGTTTAAACCTTGCAAGCTTCGCCCTGTAGTCTATTTAATCCACCAGTACCCTGTGTTATCTCCTCTTCACCAGAACTTGACCAAATTTCCAAATTGCCTCGCTGCAGTCGTCTTCTCCGGCGAGCCATCGAGGAGCTTCACGGTGGCAGCCTCAACCACAGCATCTCCTGCCAAATTAACAGCACCAGTGAGTTCCCCTTATCTCTCTCCTCGTGCTGTACCACTTAATTGGATTACCTTGCACCTTATCGCCGGCGATCACCGGAATTTGCTGAAACTCGAAGAATGCCCTGTTCCGGCAATGCAAGCCAAATTACCTCGATTTAGCTCTCGATCCTGTGGAAGAAAATAATCAGTGACTCATTTCCAGCAAGCCTATGCATCAAGATCTCCCAATTGAGCTTCAATCCAAGCTTTCCCCAATTTTGAGCTTCTCCAGAAACCGGCGATCGTCGCCAGGCTTCTCCGGCCATCCTCCGGCCAAATTGATCGTGCAGGTAGCTTCCTCTTATCTCTCTTTCACTTCCCAAGCTTGGAATCGAGTTCATTCGACCTGTATCAAAAAGCCCCAAATGGCAGTGTTTCTTCTCCGGCGTCGATCACTGGAAAACCTATTCCTGGCCGTTTCAGCTTCATCTACTTTGTCTTTCAGGTGTGCCTCAACTTCCTGAGCATAATTGTCTTCTAGCTCGATCTTTGAAACTGTCCAGAATTCCAGATACAGCCATGCCAAGATTTTGACCAATAGCTTCACTGTGCCGTGTCGCCACCACACTTCTCTTTTGAATTGCATCACCTTCTAGCCATCTTCTGCCCTAGATCCTGTTGAATGATTTGTTCCTGTTATCAATGCCTACCTCCCAGACAAAGTGGTGCATCATTTCGAGCCCTAGTTCAAAAGTTATGCCAAGCCCTAGTTTCTGGCCATGTCAAGATCAATGCCAGACTATGTCAGTCAGTGGCATTAGCCCTTTTCACCCCCTTCCAGATGTGCATTTTGGGCATAACTTTGTCTCTTAGTTTCTGAGGTTGTGATCTACATTTTCTTCTTCTATCACAACTTGATTTGAGCCCTTGAAATGCATGTTATGCTAAACCCTAGTTTTTGACACTGTGTCAGTGCATGCCAGCCAATGGCATTGGCCTTGTTTACACACTTCTGATTGTGCATTTTGAAAGCCACTTTGTCCATTGAATTTGTAGAGTTATAATCTACACTTTCCTCTACTGTCATAACTTGAGATAAGCTCTCTAGCTTTCCTTAAAGCTATGTCAAAGTCTTGATCCGAATGTCAATCTGCTGACATTCGCTGTTTTGATTAAACCAGCCACAAAACTGATGTTCTTATTGTAACCTTGAGATCCTAAGAATTTAACACCATTCTTAGCCAATTCCTTGAAACCCTAGATCTTGACTCAATTCAGCTTGCAATCTCAATTATCTCCAGTATTGTTCAATCATTCTTGTTAAGCATATCTGCATATAGATCATAAATCATTTTAATATATAAGTAATATTTGTGTGTATTGTTTGTTTGTCACCGAGCAGAACCAGAAACCAAGTTCGAGGACTTCGCCGTTGATCCGTCATCAATTGATGTTTCTTACGACGCGGAAGACAAGTCATATCCTTGGTCATCTTGAACCTATATTTTAAATGTTGCTAAAACATAACCTTGAATATAGGCAATATTGCATGTGAAAGATTGAGAATGGTTGATTTATGAATTGGCAGTCCTAGACTGGTTATCTGTGAAATGTGAAATAAATAAGTTTTGAGCCATGAACTATTATATGTATTTATATATTTATATTCATGAAATAAAACCCCTAGCCGTGACCAGAAAAATGGTGTGAATGGCTGTAGCACTGGAGGTGCTAGACTGCAAAGGAATGCAGGCACTAAAGGTGCAGGGTTGTGGATGGTTTGGTCACTGGCATATAAGGACTAGAACCTTGTGTTGTGCGTCTAGTGGCATGAACAACGTGCTAACCGCAAGCCTGGTATGGGACAGGCCTGAACAAGTACTTATGTGGATCGCACATGACACCCCTGCTAGAATTGTGTAGTGATGCACGATAAACACGGAGTGCGGCTCCCACACATATCACTGAAGGTGATCTCACACGTTGATCCAGTAATGGAAACATATGTAGGGGTGGAGGTTATGTTACAGCCTACCACAACTGTGTCTCGCAGAGAGCCACAGGGTCGGGGGTGAATTGTGAGTGAGACATAACAAAAGTTCTTGTTATCTCCACCTTGCCACTCACACATGGTTGTGAGGAGGGGTCTAATCATTTTGATAGGATGGGCTTGAAAGTGGAATGTCTTGCGGGTAAATTGGTACCTCTCTGCAGAGTTAAAAACGTATTCGAATACTCTGAGCTCCCGGGTTTATAGGAGTCTGCTGCGGTGGATTAAATCCACGGGGTGTGACACAAGTACTATTTTCTAAATAAAATATGTTTAATCAAGATTACCCAAATGACATGTGTTGTCATGATAAGGAGTGCTGCCGTGGGCTGTCGTGTGTCGACATGTCGCGGTAGTGCTATAATCTAGTGAACTTGAATGATGATGTTATATTATGAAAAGTGCTGCCATGAGCTGAAATAAGATGAGATGAGAAAGAAAAAGATTATTTTATAAACATCCATAATTCTTGACTAGTCTAGGTTCATGTCATCACTACTATATGTATCTTCTCTTACCTATGACTTGCTGAGTACATAAGTGCTCACCCTTGCAATCTACAAATCAGTAGATGGAGCGTTCAATGATCAAGATGAAGGCATGGAGAACTTCTTGGATCCAGAAGGAGGAGCGTCAGTCCCGTCATTGCCCTGATGTGTGTTGTTCTGTCGTCCACTTCTCTTTGTGGGTGGGTCACCTATCTTCTGCTGTGTAGATGTTATTTTGCTAAACCATGTATGCCGCGAAGGCATTGTAATTTTCTTATGTAATATTAAGGCCAGCAGGCCACACTGCTTAGATATTTTGTAAGTTACTCTGTTGCAATGTGATATACTCCTGTGCTTGACTTATCCTGGGAAGTCAAGGGTATGTGTATGCTATGCATATATGGGACTAGCTGCAGCGAGCTAGGTCTCTTCAGGAGTAGTCGTAGTCCCAGTTTCGGGGCGCGACAGAAAAGTTGGTATCAGAGCAACATGAGAACTTGACTGTAGGACGACACCTTTAGGGATTGGCCGTGCCAGGAAAACGTAATTTATTTAGAAAACTATCTGATGAAAATTGTATTTTGATAAAAATAATGAGCTTTGTAGCTCTTGAAAATTTTTATTTCAAAATTTTATTTGGATTTTCTAAAATTCGGTAAGATTGTGAGAGTGCGTTTTGTTGTTTCAGAGTGTCTTAGGGGTTGGCATAGATAGAGCTAGTGATGCTCTTGATAGCTTTGTGATTCGCTGTTGCTTTTGCAATGGTTAACTTGTGTATTATGGCTTGTAGCCTAAGTATTTCATACACTAAAGTAGTTTGCATTATTTTCTGTATTATTGTCTTAATTGGCCCTAGATAGTTAGATCAGCCCAAACTTCTTTTTCAGAGCCACCATGGTTAATACAAGAAGAAGATTTCAACGCAATGGAGAAGACAGGGAACAGACTCCTCAGGAAGAAGATATTATGACAAGAAATCCTTTGTTTCAGCAAGAACCTCAGAGTTCCAATCCTCCACAGAAAGAAAATATGGAGGGAGAGGATCGGAAGAGAAAGATTCCTCAACAAGTGCAACCACAACTAAACTCAACTAGAAGGAGAATCCCTACCAACCCTAGTTTTCAACCATCATACCAAACTTCCAGACCAATAACAATGATGTGTCCCAATTGCAAAGGAAACCATGTTCAGAAACACTGTCCTTGTGCAAGTGTCCAATGTTTTCATTGCAAACAGCATGGGCACCACAAAGAATTCTGTCCCTGGATCCAATTCCCTAGACCCATAGCCATATCTCAAGCAAAGATACAGTCAGTAAAACCTAGAACATCACCACTGCAGAATCCCAAGAGAAATCTACAAAGAAGAGGAGCCATGCTTACCAGAAGCAAAGGAAATCCTTACATGAACACTCAATGCTATCACTGTTGGCAGCATGGACATCATAGAGAATTTTGTCCTTGGACTCAACTTCCACCATCTATTGCCAGATTACAGGCAGGAACACAACCAGAAGCACCCAGAGTACCAGTGTCACCAGCACCGAAGCCTAAAGGAGCTCCACCAGGAAGAGGAGGGAACATGGTTAATCGAGGAAGAGGAAGAGGTAGAGCACCAACTGCAACCCAAGGAGGAAGATTAAACTATACTTCAATTCAAGAAGCAGGCAACGCCACCGACATTCTTCTAGGTAGATTCCTGATTCAATCTGCATCTGCCTTAATATTATTTGATCCTGGTGCTACAAATTCATTTATGTCAAAAGCATTTGCATCTGAAGTTGAAATGCATATAGAGCAAGTACCATTAGAGTACTCTATGGTTATGCAAACTCCAGGGGCTAGATTATCTGTCTACTCGATCTGCCCAAATGTAATGTTCAGTATAGAAGGGGTAGAAGTTGAGGCAAATCTACTAGTTCTAAAATTTCAAAATCTAGAGATTTTATTGGGCATGGATTAGTTATCCCAACATAAAGGCCTAGAAGATTGTAAAGAGAAAACTCTTAGTCTTGTCAGTAGCCATGGGGAGAGAGTTCTATTCTATGAAGAAAGATCATCAATCAGGAAACCGCTAAGATCTGTTCAAGCATTACAAAAGTTATGCCTGGAACAAGCGCCTGTGGTGCAACAATATTCTGGTGTGTTTCCAGAAGAACTTCCGGGAATGCCACCTGACAGAGAAATAGAATTCAGTATTGAGCTTAAACTAGGAGCAGCACCTATAGCAAAACGTCCCTATAGGATGCCAGTTACAGATTTGGAGGAGCTTAAGAATCAACTCGAAGACTTGGAAAACAAGGGATTTATCAAACCCAGTGCTTCACCATGGGGAGCCCCAGTTTTGTTTGTTAGGAAGAAAGACGGAACTCTACGAATGTGTGTAGATTACCGAGCTTTGAATGAAGTCACTATTAAAAACAAGTATCCATTACCAAGAATTGATGACTTGTTCGATCAACTTCGAGGAGCCAAAGTATTTTCCAAGATAGATTTGAAATCTGGATATCATCAGCTGAAGATCAAGAAAGAGGATATACCGAAGACTACTTTCACTACCAGATATGGTTTATATGAGTTTACAGTAGTACCTTTTGGCTTGACCAATGCTCCGGCAGCTTTCATGAATGTCATGAACAGCACATTTATGGATTTTCTTGACAAGTTTGTCATAGTATTCATAGATGACATTCTGATATATTCCAAGAGTACGGAAGAACATGAGCAACATTTACACCTAGTCTTGGAAAGGCTACGAGAGAAGCAATTTTATGCCAAGTTTGACAAATGTGAATTTTGGATGTCAAGAATTTCATTTCTTGGACATGTGTTGACAGCAGAAGGAATTTCAGTGGATTCAGCTAAAATCTCTGCAATCAAGGAGTGGAAGCAACCTACCTCAGTTTCAGAGATTAGAAGTTTCTTGGGATTAGCAGGGTATTATAGGAGATTCATCGAAGGATTTTCCCAAATTGCCAAACCTCTTACAAACCTGCTAAAGAAGGATGTTGCATTTGAATGGACCATCAAGTGTGAAGAAAGTTTTCAGAAGCTGAAGCAGAAATTGACAACAACACCAGTCCTCACTTTACCAGACAGCAAAGAAGACTTCGTAGTTTACTGTGATGCTTCAAAGCAAGGAATAGGCTGTGTGTTAATGCAGCAAGGTCGAGTAGTGGCTTATGCTTCACGTCAATGGAGACCACATGAGGAAAATTATCCGACTCATGATTTGGAGTTAGCAGCAGTGGTGCATGCTTTAAAGATATGGCGGCATTATCTCATTGGACATAAGTGTGAGATCTTTACAGATCATAAAAGCCTCAAGTATATTTTCACACAGACAGAGCTCAACATGCATCAACGCCGATGGCTGGAATTGATCAAAGATTATGATCTTAGGATTCAGTACCATCCAGGGAAAGCTAATGTAGTGGCCGATGTCTTAAGCAGAAAAGTTTACAACCTACAAGGAATGGTTATGTTAAAGAACCCTTACCTACAACAAGAGTTGCAGAATCATCAAGTGGAAATAGTACCGCAGGGAACGGTAGCTACTTTAACAGTAAAACCTCAACTTGAAGAACAGATAGGAAATGCCCAGAAGGAAGATGAAGAAATTTGTAAGATCAAGAGTCGAATCAAGTTAGGAAAGGCTCAAGGCTTTACTAAAGATAACCAAGGAATTGCATGGTATCGAGGAAGAATCTGTGTACCTCAAAACACAGATCTTAAGGAAATAATTCTCCATGAAGCTCATAAAACTCCATACTCAATACACCCTGGTAACACAAAGATGTATCAAGATTTGAAGACCAAAATTTTGGTGGGATAATATGAAGAGGGAGATTGCATAATACATTGCAAACTGTGATACATGTCGACGAGTAAAAGCAGAACATCAGAAAATAACAGGAAAGCTACAACCTCTACCAATACCATTATGGAAATGAGAAGAAATTGGTATGGATTTCATTACAGGATCACCTAAAACTCAAGGAGGATATGATTCCATATGGGTTATTATGGACAGACTTACCAAAGTAGCTCGTTTTATACCAGTCAAAAAGATCTAT
Source organism: Pharus latifolius (assembly GCA_019359835.1). Classification (NCBI taxonomy): domain Eukaryota; kingdom Viridiplantae; phylum Streptophyta; class Magnoliopsida; order Poales; family Poaceae; genus Pharus; species Pharus latifolius. The sequence goes on from CM033319.1 coordinate 94,846,424, forward strand.
GATGGTAGTAAACTAACAGAGTTATACATGCAAAGAATAGTGGCATTGCATGGTATTCCTAAGAGGATAGTTTCAGATCGTGGAGCACAGTTTATCTCCAAATTGTGGAATAGACTGCATGAAACTCTAGGAATTCAGTTGGATTTCAGTACTGTATATCATCCGCAAACTGGAGGACAGACAGAAAAAGTCAACCAAATCCTAGAAGATCTTCTAAGAGCTTGTATACTAGATTATGGAACATCATGGGACAAATGTTTACCATTTGCAGAGATTACATATAATAACAGTTATCAAGCTAGTTTACAGATGGCACCATTGGAAGCTTTATATGGACATAAATGCAGAACCCCATTGCATTGAAATGAGCTAGGAGAACAAAAGGTCATAGGGCCAGAGATAGTAGAAGAGGCAGAAGCTCATGTCAGACTCATCAGAGAAAGGTTGAAAACGACAAAATCACGACAAAAGAATTATACAGATAATCGATGGAGAGAATTATTATTTGAATTAAGAAATTTTATGTATCTCAAGGTCACATTATTCAGAGGATTACCAAGATTCTAAGGGAAGGGAAAGTTATCTTCAAAGATACATTGGACCATTTAAGATAATCAAGAGAGAATGAGAAGCATCCTATGAATTGAAATTACCTGTGAGATTAACAGGAGTACACGACGTGTTTCATGTCTCTCAGCTCTGAATGTGTTTGGAAGAGCCTAATGATCAGATAGATGTACAAGATGTACCATTACAGAAGAATATCACTTATCTTAAGCACTCGGTCAGAATCCTAGCCACTGATGAATGTCAACTCAGAAAGAAGAAAATCAGATTGTGTGAAGTTCAGAGAGAAAATCATTCACGACAAGAAGCTACTTGAAAGAAGGAAGAGAAGTTTCAGTGAAACCTATCTCTATTCTTACCTTTTCTTTTCTTAGGTAAATCTCGGGGCGAGATTTCATTAAGGAGGGTAGATCTGTAACACCCTGAGTTAGGGGTGAAAATTCCCTTTTTCATAAATAGCATGCATGCATGTATCTGTAGTAATAGCCAGATCAGTATCTATCCTAAACCCTAAAATCTCCAAATTTAACATGTGACCTCAAATCAAGATCAGATTGTTCAGATGTGATCTATCAGTTACTCTGAACTTAGAAGTCTTCAGAAGCCAGATTTAATTGCATCTCTAAATCCCAGATTTATCAACTCCATTCTGTTTTCGAAAACAGAATATCTGTTATTACCTTTTACCCTAAGTTTCAGAAATTCAGATTTAATTAAAATCTTAGCCAAGTTCAGACCAGATTATTCCTAGATTATGATCAAGGGTATGCCAATACCTTAATCCAAAAAGTTGGCAGCCAGATTTTACCATCTGAACCTTTTTCGCAAATCAGTCCAAGAGTACCGCAGATCAGTCCATTTTCCAGATTTTCTAAAAGCCAGAAAAGGCAAAACGTTGCAAATCATCTTCAAATTTGAATCTAATTCAGGGAACATCTCCCAAATGCTTTTCAACACAAATTCTTCTTATATGAGTATCTCAAAATCAAACCCTAAATCCCAAAATTCGAGATCAATAAGTTTCAGACTTATTTTACCCTAATCTACTCTGTTTTCAGTTCATATCAAAAGTCATCCAAATGTCTCAAACTTTATCTTCTAGCTGTGCCAAATCATCTATGGAATTAAGTATACCAAAACAGCAGAATCAATTCCAGATCAAACCTTCCAAATCTCCAGATTTACAGTTCAGTCCAAATCAAGAATTTGAAATTGCAATCAAGCCCAAATTCGACCAGGACAGCAGCTGCTGTGCACGACCAGAGATCACCGTGCATTTGCGCCACGCTTGCTCGCCGCCGGCCACGCCTCACCTCGCCTGAGCTCGTGCTCACTTGAATCTGCATGTGCACACGCGTCCACGCCCCAGCCATCGCCGTGGCAACGCCGTTGAACAGCTTGTTCCCGTGCGCGGCCGTTGTCAGCATTTTCTTGCCACGTCGCTGTGCTTTGCAGCCCTTGTCGCCACTGCCTTGCACCGCCCAACAGCATTGCGTCCCGATGAAGCAATAGTTTGATCAGCAGTCACCTCACCAGTGCACAGTTGCGTCGCCGCTCGCCGTTGTTGCATCTGCGCCCGGCAACTCATGTCAACTGACACCAATTCAATGCTGTTTAAACCTTGCAAGCTTCGCCCTCTACTCTATTTAAGCCACCAGTACCCTGTGTTATCTCCTCTTCACCAGAACTTGACCAAATTTCCAAATTCCCTCGCTGCAGTCGTCTTCTCCGGCGAGCCATCGAGGAGCTTCACGGTGGCAGCCTCAACCGCAGCATCTCCTGCCAAATTAACAGCACCAGTGAGTTCCCCTTATCTCTCTCATCGTGCTGTACCACTTAATTGGATTACCTTGCACCTTATCGCCGGCGATCACCGGAATTTGCTGAAACTCGAAGAATGCCCTGTTCCGGCAATGCAAGCCAAATTACCTCGATTTAGCTCTCGATCATGTGGAAGAAAATAATCAGTGACTCATTTCCAGCAAGCCTATGCATCAAGATCTCCCAATTGAGCTTCAATCGAAGCTTTCCCCAATTTTGAGCTTCTCCAGAAACCGGCGATCGTCGCCAGGCTTCTCCGACCATCCTCCGGCCAAATTGATCGTGCAGGTAGCTTCCTCTTATCTCTCTTTCACTTCCCAAGCTTGGAATCGAGTTCATTCGACCTGCATCAAAAAGCCCCAAATGGCAGTGTTTCTTCTCCGGCGTCGATCACCGGAAAACCTATTCCTGGCCGTTTCAGCTTCATCTACTTTGTCTTTCAGGTGTGCCTCAACTTCCTGAGCATAATTGTCTTCTAGCTCGATCTTTGAAACTGTCCAGAATTCCAGATACAGCCATGCCAAGATTTTGACCAGTAGCTTCACTGTGCCGTGTCGCCACCCCACTTCTCTTTTGAATTGCATCACCTTCTAGCCATCTTCTGCCCTAGATCCTGTTGAATGATTTGTTCCTGTTATCAATGCCTACCTCCCAGACAAAGTGGTGCATCATTTCGAGCCCTAGATCAAAAGTTATGCCAAGCCCTAGTTTCTGGCCATGTCAAGATCAATGCCAGACTATGTCAGTCAGTGGCATTAGCCCTTTTCACCCCCTTCCAGATGTGCATTTTGGGCATAACTTTGTCTCTTAGATTTCTGAGGTTGTGATCTACATTTTCTTCTTCTATCACAACTTGATTTGAGCCCTTGAAATGCATGTTATGCTAAACCCTAGTTTTTGACACTGTCTCAGTGCATGCCAGCCAATGGCATTGGCCTTGTTTACCCACTTCTGATTGTGCATTTTGAAAGCCACTTTGTCCACTGAATTTGTAGAGTTATAATCTACACTTTCCTCTACTGTCATAACTTGAGATAAGCTCTCTAGCTTTCCTTAAAGCTATGTCAAAGTCTTGATCCGAATGTCAATCTGCTGACATTCGCTGTTTTGATTAAACCAGCCACAAAACTGATGTTCTTATTGTAACCTTGAGATCCTAAGAATTTAACACCATTCTTAGCCAATTCCTTGAAACCCTAGATCTTGACTCAATTCAGCTTGCAATCTCAATTATCTCCAGTATCGTTCAATCATTCTTGTTAAGCATATCTGCATATAGATCATAAATCATTTTAATATATAAGTAATATTTGTGTGTATTGTTTGTTTGTCGTCGAGCAGAACCAGAAACCAAGTTCGAGGACTTCGCCGTTGATCCGTCATCAATTGCTGTTTCTTACGACGCGAAAGGCAAGTCATATCCTTGGTCATCTTGAACCTATATTTTAAATGTTGGTAAAACATAACCTTGAATATAGGCAATATTGCATGTGAAACATTGAGAATGGTTGATTTATGAATTGGCAGTATTAGCCTGGTTATCTGTGAAATGTGAAATAAACAAGTTTTGAGCCATGAACTATTATATGTATTTATATATTTATATTCATGAAATAAAACCCCTAGCCGTGACCAGAAAAATGGTGTGAATGGCTGTAGCACTGGAGGTGCTAGACTGCAAAGGAATGCAGGCACTGAAGGTGCAGGGTTGTGGATGGTCTGGTCACTGGCATATAAGGACTAGAACCTTGTGTTGTGCGTCTAGTGGCATGAACAACGAGCTAACCGCAAGCATGGTATGGGACAGGCCTGAACAAGTACTTATGTGGATCGCACATGACACCCCTGCTGGAATTGTGTAGTGATGCACGATAAACACGGAGTGCGGCTCCCACACATATCACTGAAGGTGATCTCGCACGTTGATCCAGTAATGGAAACATATGTAGGGGTGGAGGTTATGTTACAGCCTACCACAACTGTGTCTCGCAGAGAGCCACAGGGTCGGGGGTGAATTGTGAGTGAGACATAACAAAAGTTCTTGTTATCTCCACCTTGCCACTCACACATGGTTGTGAGGAGGGGTCTAATCATTTTGATAGGATGGGCTTGAAAGTGGAATATCTTGCGGGTAAATTGGTACCTCTCTGCAGAGTTAAAAACATATTCGAATACTCCGAGCTCCCGGGTTTATAGGAGTCTGCTGCGGTGGATTAAATCCACGGGGTGTGACACAAGTACTATTTTCTAAATAAAATATGTTTAATCAAGATTACCCAAATGACATGTGTTGTCATGATAAGGAGTGCTGCCGTGGGCTGTCGTGTGTCGACATGTCGCGGTAGTGCTATAATCTAGTGAACTTGAATGATGATGTTATATTATGAAAAGTGCTGCCATGAGCTGAAATAAGATGAGATGAGAAAGAAAAAGATTATTTTATAAACATCCATAATTCTTGACTAGTCTAGGTTCATGTCATCACTACTATATGTATCTACTCTTACCTATGACTTGCTGAGTACGTAAGTGCTCACCCTTGCAATCTACAAATCAGTAGATGGAGCGTTCAATGATCAAGATGAAGGCATGGAGAATTTCTTGGATCCAGAAGGAGGAGCGTCAGTCCCGTCATTGCCCTGATGTGTGTTGTTCTGCCGTCCACTTCTCTTTGTGGGTGGGTCACCTATCTTCTGCTGTGTAGATGTTATTTTGCTAAACCATGTATGCCGCGAAGGCATTGTAATTTTCTTATGTAATATTAAGGCCAGCAGGCCACACTGCTTAGATATTTTGTAAGTTACTCTGTTGCAATGTGATATACTCCTGTGCTTGACTTATCCTGGGAAGTCAAGGGTATGTGTATGCTATGCATATATGGGACTAGCTGCAGCGAGCTAGGTCTCTTCAGGAGTAGTCGTAGTCCCAGTTTCGGGGCGCGACATCTGGATAAACGTATATATTTTCAAATTAAGATAGTGAGTAGGAATTGTTCGACCAGTATGTTGATTTTAATCATTGTTACTAAGAATTTGATAAAAATAAATAACACAGCAACTTCGCATACGACAATAAATATTTAGATATACGCTTTCTAATCGGTTCAATTAACAAATAATTGGTAAGTTCTGAACACAAATATTGAGAAATAAAAAACACAAGTACAACTTCAAAGTATAAGACACATCAGAATCTCCATACCGTTGTGAAAAAAGGTTTGATTAAAATTTAATCATATATCCAAATTAGATAGTGCATTCGACAAGCTTCATATATATCAAAGTGAAAAAAATTTTGTTGCCTGGATACACACATATATATATATATTCAAATTAGGAAAGTGAGTTTTAATCGTTCGGCCCGTATGTAGGTCTTAATCATTCCTACTAAAAATTCGATAAAAATTAAGAACACAGCAACTTCGTATACTGCAATAAATATTTAGATATACCCTTTCAAATCGGTTCAATTAAAAAACAATTGGTAAGTTCTGACGACAAATATTGACAACTAAAAAACACAAGTACAACTGCAAAGTATATGACACGTGAGAATATCCAAACCATTGTGAAAAAAGATTTGATTAAAATTTAATCATATTTCCAAATTAGATCGTGCATTCGACCTATTGAGATATATCAAAGTGAAAAAAATTTTGTTGTCTAGATACACTCATATATACTCAAATTAAGATAGTGAGTAGAAATCGTTCGACCTGTCTGTAGAATTTAATCATTCTTATTAAAAATTTGATACAAATTAATAACACAGCAAATTCGTATACTGCAATCAATATTTATATATACCGTTCCAAACCGGTTGATTTAAAAAAAATTGTTTAAGTTTTGAAGAAATATATTGCCAACAAAAAAACACAAGTACAACTACAAAGTAAAGACACGTGAGAATATCCAAAGCATTGTGAAAAAAGGTTTGATTAAAATTTAATCATATATCCAAATTAGATAGTGCATTCGACAAGCTTCAGATATATCAAAGTGAAAAAAATTTTGTTGTTTGGATACACTTATATATATTCAAATTAAGATAGTGGGTAGGAATCGTTCGACCCGTCGGTAGATTTTAATCATTCTTACTAAAAATTTGATGAAAATTAATAACACAGCAACTTCATATACTGCAATCACTATTTATATATACTGTTCCAAATCGGTTCAATTAAAAAAAATTGGTAATTTCTGAAGACAAATATTGACAACTTAGAAACACAAGTGCAACTACAAAGTATAAGACACGTGAGAATATCCAAACCATTACTAAAAATTTGATAAAAATTAATAACACAGCAACTTCATATTCTGCAATAAATATTTACATATCCCCTTTCAAATCGGTTCAATTAAAAAAAATTGGTAAGTTCCGAAGACAAACTAAAAAACAGAAGTACAACTACAAAGTATAAGACACGTGAGAATATCCAAAGCATTGTGAAAAATGGTTTGATTAAAATTTAATCATATATCCAAATTAGATAGTGAATTCGATATGCTTCAGATATATAGAAGTGAAAAAAATTTTGTTGTCTATATACACGTATATATATTCAAATTAAAAGAGTGAGTAGGAATCGTTCAACCCCTATGTTGATTTTAATCATTATTACTAAGAATTTGATAAAAATTAATAAGACAGCAACTTCGTATACTGCAATAAATATTTAGATATACCCTTTCAAATCGGTTCAATAAACAAATAGTTGGTAAGTTCTGAATACAAATATTGACAACTAAAAAACACAAGTACAACTACAAAGTATAAGACACGTGAGAATATCCAAACCATTGTGAAAAAATGTTTGATTAAAATTTAATCATACATCCAAATTAGATCGTGCATTCGACCTCTTCAGATATATCAAAGTGAAAAAAATTTTGTTGTCTGGATAAACGTATATATTTTCAAATTAAGATAGTGAGTAGGAATTGTTCGACCAGTATGTTGATTTTAATCATTCTTACTAAGAATTTGATAAAAATAAATAACACAGCAACTTCGCATACGACAATAAATATTTAGATATACGCTTTCTAATCGGTTCAATTAACAAATAATTGGTAAGCTCTGAACACAAATATTGAGAAATAAAAAACACAAGTACAACTTCAAAGTATAAGACACATCAGAATCTCCATACCGTTGTGAAAAAAGGTTTGATTAAAATTTAATCATATATCCAAATTAGATAGTGCATTCGACAAGCTTCTGATATATCAAAGTGAAAAAAAATTTTGTTGCCTGGATACACACATATATATATATATTCAAATTAGGAAAGTGAGTTTTAATCGTTCGACCCGTATGTAGGTCTTAATCATTCCTACTAAAAATTCAATAAAAATTAAGAACACAGCAACTTCGTATACTGCAATAAATATTTAGATATACCCTTTCAAATCGGTTCAATTAAAAAACAATTGGTAAGTTCTGACGACAAATATTGACAACTAAAAAACACAAGTACAACTACAAAGTATATGACACGTGAGAATATCCAAACCATTGTGAAAAAAGATTTGATTAAAATTTAATCATATTTCCAAATTAGATCGTGCATTCGACCTATTGAGATATATCAAAGTGAAAAAAATTTTGTTGTCTAGATACACTCATATATACTCAAATTAAGATAGTGAGTAGAAATATGGAAGTTGATTGGACTAAATTGCAAACATTCATAATCTGGAAATAAGTTTGAATTTAGTCAAATTAAAAACGCGTGAGAATACTCAACCCTTGTGAAAAAAGTTTGATTAAATTAGATAGTGCACAGGTCGGAAATTAGATTAAAGGTTTGGACTGAATTGCAGATAAACATATCCTGAAGGTTTGTGTGTACTTAGCTCAGTACATCTGATGTGCCTACCAAAATAAATTAGAAGAGGTTTTGATTAAAGCAAAAATGAAAATGAAAATGAAATAGTATTAGGGTTTGGGTAAAAGTGAATAGTAACTTTTATCGAAAACGGCTGAAAAAGCAAATAGCTGAGTCTCAGGGCTGAATCTGAACTAGATGCAGAAGGGAAACTTGTATATGTAGGATCAAGGATGCCGACTAGAGGGGGGTGAATAGGAGGCTTTTAAAAATTCTTTCCCCACTAAGCAATTTCAACAAGATAATTGTGAAACCTAGATTATACAATGAGGCTTAAAACAATTTAATCAACTAGTTGTATTCAACCATATAAAATATTCAACCATACATGCAACATTAGTAAGTTTAGCAATTGTATCAAGATGAATATAAAGCAAATAAGAGATATGTAATTGACACAATATTTTTACCGAGGTCTCGGAGACTCGCCCGGTCTCCCCTACTCCTCGTTGAAGCGCTCACTCGTGAGCCTCGCTTCTATATCCACGAAGGATATCTCACTAGGGTTGCTCCTTCTCCACTCCGGATAGGCGAGCACCATACCTTTCACAATCTTTTGCCGGCCTCTCCGACAAACTTCAATTGGAGAGATCACGACTCTCCTCTGACACCATCTAGGCGAAGGCGATCACCAAGAGTAACAAGTCGGATGTGCTCACTTGATCAAATCTCGTACTAGAAACTCAAATATGCAAATGAGATGCTCAAACACTCTAGCACTTAGCAAGCAAATGGTGATTCAAGTGCACTAAGCACTATTAACTTCACACAATTTGCTCTCTCTCACATCAACTCAAGATTTGGGCTCAATTCTAGCCTCTAAATGCAATAACTCAAATTCAATTGACTTGGCTAGGTTTTCAGCTATTATATGAACTCTTTGATCACAAACAAATGAAGCCAAACACGAAGTATTTATAGCCTCAAAGAAAAACTAGCCATTTGCAACAAACTGAGCCAGATTTGTACAGGCCGGACATTGTCCGGCCACTTCAGACATTGTCCGACCAGTTCAATGAAAACAACCGTTGCAATGTGTCAGTGACCGTTGGGAGCTTTTTCTACAAAGGCCGGACATTGTCCGGCCATGAGAGAAAATGTCCGGCCATGACGGACAAAAGCTCCGGACGGTTGCATTTGTCTCTGTTTCATTTCTCGACTCAAATAATTTGTACAGGCCGGACAATGTCCAGCCATATCGGACAAAGTCTGGCCTTCCCGGACAAAAGGCCCGGAGGGATGCAAATGTCTCTGGTTTCATTATACAAAAGGCTGAAAAAAATTTGTACAGGCTGAACAATGTCCGGCCATTCCCGGACAAAGTCCGGCCACTGCACACTGAAAGTAAAACAAGTATAACTTTTGATCCAGAGATTCGATTGAGGTCATTTTTGGCTTGTTGGAAAGATAACTCAGAGAACTACAATTTTGTCAACATAAGAAAGACCTAGAAATGCCTAGATATTTCTAGAAAACTCAAAAACTTTCCTGTTGGCAAAATGTCCAACACAAAAATCATCTCAAAAGCAATTTAGGGTATTTGCACATACGGATTTGTTGTTTTCTCGCGGATATCTCAGCTGAAACTCAGCGACGACCACGACCACATAGGTCTGATATCCGATCGAAAATAGGTGGTCGAGAGAGTTTGGTCGAGCGTACGCAAGCGAGCCGAAGACTGGTACGACCAGCTCGAGCTCCTACGACCACGCCCAAACCCTAAACAGAAAGCCGCAAAAGTAGCGACACGACCATGTATCAAGCACGGATACGATCAGAATGTGCAAATACATCCACAACCAGCTCTAGATAATAAACAAGAAAAAATAGCTGGCGATCACGACTAAGTGCAGTTTTCAAAACATTTTCACTAATTCACGCAAACTACACTTAGATTCTCTAGCAATGCAAGAGCGATAAAGATACTAGTGCAAGATGGTATGAATGCATTTGAGCTTCCGCACTAGATAGATTCAAGCTACTAGTTCCCGACCCCTCTTAATAGTACGGTCAAACTAGCAAAAAGAAACCTATCAATCCAGTCTGTCTCCAAACACCGAGACCGGTAAAATCCTAAGAAAACAATCCTTAATCTTAGATTTTACCTTTGGTGAAGTTCGACCTCGTGAAGCCCGACCACTTGACGTTTGTCCTCGCAAAGCTCGACCTCGCTAAGCTTGACCTCGCTCGAGATGATTCATATCGACTTCATCCACTTCACGCCCTTGCTTGCTTTTATCCTGCAATCAAACCGAGACTACAATACGTACACTCAATGCACAACATTAGTCTCATATATGAGTCATCATTAATCACCACTAGAGAAACTACTCCACACAGGAGTTAGCTCAAATATTGACAACTAAAAAACACAAGAACAACTACAAAGTATACGACACGTGAGAATACCCAAACCATTGTGAAAAAAGTTTTGATTAAAATTTAATCATATGTCCAAATTAGATAGTGCAGTCGACAAGCTTCAGATATATCAATGTGAAAAAAATTTTGTTGTCTACATACACGTATATATTTTCAAATTAAGATAGTGAGTAGGACTTGTTCGACCCGTCGGTAGATTTTAATCACTCTTACTGAAAATTTGATAAAAAGTGATCACACAGAAACTTCGTATACTGCAATCACTATTTATATATACTTTTTCAAATTTGTTCAATTAAATAAAAATTGGTAAGTTCTGGAGACAAATATTGACGACTTAAAAACACAGGTACAACTAAAAAGGATAAGACACGTGAGAATATCCAAACCATTGTGAAAAAAGTTTTGATTAAAATTTAATCATATATCAAAATTAGATAGTGCAGACAAAAAGCTTCAGATATATAAGTGTGAAAAAAAATTTGTTGTTTGGATACACGTATATATATATTCAAATTAAGATAGTGAGTAGGAATCATTCGACCCGTCGATAGATTTCAATTATTCTTACTAAAAATTTGATAAAAACTGATTACACAGAAACTTCGTATACTGCAATCACTACTTATATATACTGTTTGGAATCGGTTCAATCAAGAAAATATTGGAAACTTCTGAAGACAGATATTGACAACTAAAAAACACAAGTACAACTACAAAGTATAAGACACGTGAGAATATATCCAAACCATTGTGAAAAAAGGTTTGATTAAAATTCAATCATGTATCCAAAATAGGTAGTGTAGTCGACAAGCTTCAGATATATCAATGTGAAAAAAAATTTGTTGTCTGGATACAAGTATATATATTAAAATTAAGATGGTGAGTAGGAATCGTTCGACTCGTCTGTATATTTTAATCAGTCATACTAAAAATTTGATAAAAATTGATAACACAACAACTTCATATACAGCAATCACTATTTACGTATACTGTTTCGAATCGCTTCAATCAATAAAAAATTCGTAAGTTCTGAAGACAAATATTGTCAACTAAAAAACACAAGTACAACTACAAAGTATAAGACACGTGAGAATATCCAAACCATTGTGAAAAGAGTTTTGATTAAAATTTAATAATATATCCAAATTAGATAGTGCAGTTCACAAGCTTCAGATATATCAATGTGAGAAAAAATTTTGTTGTCTGGATACACGTATATATGTTCAAATTAAGATAGTGAGTAGGAATTGTTCGACCCGTCGGTAGATTTTAATCACTCTTACTTAAAATTTGATAAAAAGTGATCACACAGAAAGTTCGTATTCTGCAATCACTATTTATATACTTTTTCAAATTGGTTCAATTAAAAAAAATTTGTAAGTTCTGGAGACAAATATTGACAACTTAAAAACACAAGTACACGTATAAAGTATAAGACACGTGAGAATATCCAAACCATTGTGAAAAAAGTTTTGATTAAAATTTAATCATATATCCAAATTACATAGTGCAGTGGACAAGCTTCAGATATATCAATGTGAAAAAAATTTTGTTGTCTGGATACACGTATATATATTAAAATTAAGATAGTGAGTAGGAGTAGTCCGACCCGTCGATTGATTTTAATCATTCTCACTAAAAATTTGATAAAAACTGATAACACAGAAACTTCGTATACTGCAATCACTATTTATATATACTGTTTGGAATCGGTTCAATCAAGAAAATATTGGTAAGTTCTGAAGACAAATATTGACAACTAAAAAACACAAGTACAACTACAAAGTATAAGACACGTGACAATATATCCAAACAATTGTGAAAAATGGTTTGATTAAAATTTAATCATACATCCAAATTAGATAGTGCAGTCGACAAGCTACAGATATATCAATGTGAAAAAAATTTTGTTGCCTGGAAACACGTATATATATTAAAATTAAGATGGTGAGTAGGAATCGTTCGACTCGTCGGAATATTTTAATCAGTCTTACTAAAAATTTGATAAAAATTGATAACACAGCAACTTCGTACACTGCAGTCACTATTTACATATACTGTTTCGAATCGGTTCAATCAAGAAAAAATTGGTAAGTTCTGAAGACAAATATTGACAACTAAAAAACACAAGTACAACTACAAAGTATAAGACACGTGGGAATATATCAAAACCATTGCGAAAAATGTTTTGATTAAAATTTAATCATATATCCAAGTTAGATAGTGCAATCGACAAGCTTCAGATATTTCAATGTGAAAAAACTTTTATTGTCAATATTTGTCTTCATAAAAAGTTCATAAAGACTATTTATATACACTGTTTGGAATCGCTTCGATGAAGAAAATATTGGTAAGTTCTGGAGACAAATATTGACAACTAAAAAACACAAGTACAGATACAAAGTATAAGACACGTGAGAATATATCAGAACCATTGCGAAAAATGTTTTGATTAAAATTTAATCATATATCCAAATTAGATAGTGCAATCGACAAGCTTCAGATATTTCAATGTGAAAAAAAATTTGTTGTCAATATTTGTTTTCATAAAAAGTTCATAAAGACTATTTATATACACTGTTTGGAATCAGTTCAATCAAGAAAATATTGGTAAGTTCTGAAGACAAATATTGATAACTAAAAAACACAAGTACAACTACAAAGTATAAGACACGTGAGAATATGTCAAAACCATTGTGAAAAATGGTTTGCTTAAAATTTAATCATATATCCAAATTAGATAGTGCAGTCGACAAGCTTCAGATATATCAATGTGAAAAAAATTTGTTGTCTGGATACACGTATATATGTTCAAATTAAGATAGTGAGTAGGAATTGTTCGACTCGTCGGTAGATTTTAATAATTTTTACTTAAAATTTGATAAAAAGTGATCACATAGAAAGTTCCTATACTGCAATCACTATTTATATATACTTTTTCAAATTTGTTCAATTAAAAAAAATTGGTTAGTTCTGGAGACAAATATTGACAACTTAAAAACACAAGTAAAACTACAAAGTATAAGACACGTGAGAATATCCAAACCATTGTGAAAAAAGGTTTGATGAAAATTTAATAATATATCCAAATTAGATAGTGTAGTCGACAAGCTTCAGATATATAAGTGTGAAAAAAATTTTGTTGTCTGGATACACGTATATATATTCAAATTAAGATAGTGAGTAGGAATTGTTCGACGCGTCGATAGATTTAATCATTCTTACTAAAAATTTGATAAAAACTGATAACACAGAAACTTCGTATACTGCAATCACTATTTATATATACTGTTTGGAATCGGTTCAATCAAGAAAATATTGGTAGTGAAGACAAATGTTGACAACTAAAAAACACAAGTACAACTATAAAGTATAAAACACGTGAGAATATATCCAAACCATTGTGAAAAAAGGTTTGAGTAAAATTTAATCATGTATACAAATTAGGTAGTGCAGTCGATAAGCTACAGATATATCAATGTGAAAAAAATTTTGTTATCAAGATACACGTATATATATTAAAATTAAGATGGTGAGTAGGAATCGTTCGACTCATCTGTATATTTTAATCGGTCATACTAAAAATTTGAAAAAAATTGATAACACAGCAACTTCGTATACAGTAATCACTATTTACATATACTGTTTCGAATCGGTTCAATCAATAAAAATTTGGTAAGTTCTGAAGACAAATATTGACAACTAAAAAACATAAGTACAACTACAAAGTATAAGACACGTGAGAATATATCAAAACCATTGCGAAAAATTGTTTGATTAAAATTTGATCTTATATCCAAATTAGATATTGCAGTCAACAAGCTTCATATATATCATTGTGAAAAAAATTTTGTTGTCTGGATACAGGTATATATGTTCAAATTAAGATAGTGAGGAGGAATTGTTCGACCAGTCGGTAGATTTTAATCATTCATACTTAAAATTTGATAAAAAGTGATCACACAGAATTGTTCAAATTTGTTCAATTAAAAAAATTGGTAAGTTCTAGATTCAAATATTGACAACTTGAAAACACAAGTACAACTACAAAGTAAAAGACACGTGAGAATATACAAAACATTGTGAAAAAAGTTCTGATTAAAATTTAATCATATATCAAAATTAGATAGTGCAGTCGACAAGCTTCAGATATATAAGTGTGAAAAAAATTTGGTTGTCTGGATACACGTATATATTCATATTAAGATATTGAGTCGGAATCGTTCGACCCGTCTGTAGATTTTAATCATTCTTACTAAAAATTTGATAAATATTGCTAACAAAGCAACTTCGTGTACTGCAAGCGCTATTTATATATACTCTTTCAAATTGGTTCAATTAAAAAAAATTGGTAAGTTCTGGAGACAAATATTGACAACATAAAAACACAAGTACAACTACAAAGTATAAGACACGTGAGAATATATCCAAACCATTGTGAAAAACGGTTTGATTAAAATTTAATCATATATCCAAATTAGACAGTGCAGTCGACAAGCTTCAGATATATCAATGTGAAAAAAAATTTGTTGTCTGGATACACGTATATATATTCAAATTAAGATAGTGAGTAGGAATCGTTCGACCCATCGGTAGATTTTAATCATTTTTACTAAAAATTTGATGAAAATTGATAACACAGAAACTTCATATACTGCAATCACTATTTATATATACTGTTTCGAATCTGTTCAATCAAGAAAAATTGGTATGTTCTGAATATAAATATTGACAACTAAAAAACACAAGTAGAACTACAAACCACAAGACACGTGAGCATATCCAAAACATTGTGAAAAAAGTTTTGATTAAAATTTAATCACATATCCAAATTAGATAGTGCACTCGACTTGCTTCAGATTTATCAAAGTGAAAAAATTTTGTTGTCTGGATACACGTATATATATGCAAATTAAAATGGTGAGTAGGAATCGTTCGACCCGTCGGTAGATTTTAATCATTCTTACTAAAAATTTGAGAAAACTGATAACACAAAAACTTCGTATACTGCAATCACTATTTATATATACTGTTTCGAATCAGATTAATCAAGAAACTATTGGTAAGTTCTGAAGACAAATATTGACAACTAAAAAACACAAGTAGAACAACAAAGTATAAGACACGTGAGAATATCCAAAACACTGTGAAAAAAGTTTTGATTAAAATTTAATCATATATCCAAATTAGATAGTGCACTCTACTTGCTTCAGATTTATCAAAGTGAAAAAAATTTTGTTGTCTGGATACACGTATATATATGCAAATTAAGATGGTGAGTAGGAATCGTTCGACCCGTCGGTAGATTTTAATCATTCTTACTAAAAATTTGATAAAACTGAAAACACAAAAACTTCGTATACAGCAATCACTATTTATATATACTATTTCGAATCATATTAATGAAGAAAAAATTGGTAAGTTCTGAAGAAAAATATTGACAACTAAAAAACACAATTACGACTACAAAGTACAAGACACATGAGAGCATATCTAGACCATTGTGAAAAAAGGTTTAATTAAAATTTCATCATATGTCCAAATTAGATTGTTCAGTCGATAAGCTCCAGATATATCAATGTGAAAAAAATTTTGTTGTCTGGATACAGGTATATATATTCAAATTAAGATAGTGAGTAGGAATCGTTCGACCCGTCGGTAGATTTTAATCATTCTTACTAAAAATTTGATAAAAACTGATAACACAGAAACTTCGTATACTGCAATCACTAATTATATATACTCTTTCGAATCGGTTCAATCAAGAAAATTGGTACGTTCTGAAGACAAATATTGACAACTAAAAAACACAAGTAGAACTACAAATTATAAGACACGTGAGGATATATCCAAACCAATGTGAAAAACGGTTTGATTAAAATTTAATCATATACCCAAATTAGATAGTGCAGTCGACAAGCTTCAGATATATCAATGTGAAAAAAATTTTGTTGTCTGGATACACGTATATATATTCCAATTAAGATAGTGAGTTGGAATCGCTCGACCCATCGGTTGATTTTAATCATTCTTACAAAAAATTTGATAAAAATTGATACCACAGAAACTTTGTATTCTGCAATCATTCTTTATATATACTGTTTCGAATCGGTTCAATCAAGAAAAATTGGTAGGTTCTGAAGACAAATATTGACAACTAAAAAACACAAGTAGAACAACAAAGTATAATACACGTGAGAATATCCAAAACATTGTGAAAAAAGTTTTGATTAAAATTTAATCATATATCCAAATTAGATAGTGCACTCGACTTGCTTCGGATTTATCAAAGTGAAAAAAATTTTGTTGCCTGCATACACGTATGTATATGCAAATTAAGATCGTGAGTAGGAATCGTTCGACCCGTCGGTAGATTTTAATCATTCTTACTAAAAATTTAATAAAACTGACAACACAAAAACTTCGTATACTGCAATCAGTATTTATATATACTGTTTCGAATCAGATTAATCAAGAAAAAATTGGTAAGTTCTGAAGAAAAATATTGACAACTAAAAAACACAATTACAACTACAAAGTATAAGACACGTGAGAGCATATCCAAACCATTGTGAAAAAAGGTTTGTTAAAATTTAATCATATATCCAAATTAGATTGTTCAGTCGACAAGCTTCAGATATATCAATGTGAAAAAGATTTTGTTGTCTGGATACACGTATAGATATTCAAATTAAGATAGTGAGTAGGAATCGTTCGACCCGTCGGTAGATTTGAATCATTCTTTCTAAAAATTTGATAAAAACTGATAACACAGAAACTTTGTATACTGCAATCACTATTTATATATACTGTTTCGAATGGGTTCAATCAAGGAAAATTGGTACGTTCTGAAGACAAATATTGACAACTAAAAAACACAAGTAGAACTACAAAGTATAAGACACGTGAGGATATATCCAAACCAATGTGAAAAACAGTTTGATTAAAATTTAATCATATATCGAAATTAGATAGTGCAGTCGACAAGCTTCAGATATATCAATGTGAAAAAAATTTTGTTCTCTGGATACACGTATATATATTCAAATTAAAATAGTGAGTCGGAATCGTTCGACCCGTCGGTATATTTTAATCTGCCTTACTAAAAATTTGATAAAAATTGACAACACAGCAACTTCGTATACTGCAATAACTATTAACATATGCTCTTTCGAATCGGTTCAATCAAAAAAAAATTGGTAAGTTCTTAAGACAAATATTGACATCCTAAAAACACAAGTACAACTACAAAGTATAAGACACGTGACAATATCCAAACCATTGTGAAAAAAGGTTTGACTAAAATTTAATCATATATCCAAATTAGATAGTCCAATCGGTTTGCTTCAGATTTATCAAAGTGTAAAAAATTTTGTTCTCTGGATACACGTATATATATATACATAGTCAAATTAAGATTTTGAGTAGGAATCATTCGACGTGTCAGTAGATTTTAATCGGTCTTACTAATAATTTCTTCGAAGTTAATAACACAGCAACTTCATATATTGCAATCACAATTTATATATACTCTTTCAAATCGATTCATTTTTAAAAAAATTGCTAATTTCTGAAGACAAATATTGACAACTAAAAAACACAAATACAACTAGAAAGTGTAAGACATGTGTGAATATATCCAAACCATTGTGAACAAAGGTTTGATTAAAATTTAATCATATATCCAAATTAGATAGTGCAGTCGACAAGCTTCAGATATATCAATGTGAAAAAAATTTGTTGTCTGGATACACGTATATATATTCAAATTAAGATACTGAGTAGGAATCGTTCGACCCGTCTGTAGATTTTAATCATTCTTACTCTAAATTTTATAAAAAGTTATAACACAGCAACTTCGTATACTGCAATCACTATAAACTTATGCTCTTTCGAATCGGTTCAATCAAAAAAAAATTGGTAAGTACTGAAGACAAATATTGACAACCTAAAAACACAAGTACAACTACAAAGTATAAGACACGTGAGAATATCCAAACCATTGTGAAAAAAGATTTGATTAATGTTTAATCATATATCCAATTAGATAGTGCGATCAGCCTGCTTCAGATTTATCAAAGTGAAAAAAATTTCTTCAAAGTTAATTGGTCTTACTAAAAATTTCTTCAAAGTTAATAACACAGCAACTTCATATATTGCAATCACAATTTATATATACACTTTCAAATCAATTCATTTTTAAAAAAATTGCTAACTTCTGAAGACAAATGTTAACTAATAAAAAACATATGTACAACTACAAAGTATAGGACACATCAGAATATCCAAACCATTGTGAAAAAAGATTTGATTAAAATTTAATCATATATCCAAATTAGATAGTGTGGTCGACAAGCTTCAGATATATCAATGTGAAAAAAATTTTGTTGTCTGGATACAGGTATATATATTCAAATTAAGACAGTGAGTAGGAATCATTCGACCCGTCGGTAGATTTCAATCATTCTTACTAAAAATTTCATAAAAATTGATAACAAAGCAACTTCTTATACTGTGATCACTATTTATATATACTCTTTCAAATCAGTTTAATTAAAAAAATTTGGTAAGTTCTGAAGACAAATATTGACAACTTAAAAACACAAATACAGCTACAAAGTATAAGACACGTGAGAATATCCAAACCATTGTGAAAAAAGTTTTGATTAAAATTTAATCATATTTACAAATTAGATAGCGCAATCGACCTGCTTCTGATATATCAAAGTGAAAAAAATCTTACTGTCTGGATGCACATATATATATGCAAATTAAGATAGTGAGTAGGAATCGTTAGACCCGTCGGTATATTTTCATTATTTTTACTAAAAAGTTCATAAAAATCAATAACACAACAACTTCGTATACTACAATCACTATTTTTATATACTCTTTGAAATCGTTTCTACAAAAAAAAATTGGTAAGTTCTGATGACAAATATTGATAACTTAAAAACACAAGTACAACTGCAAAATGTAAGACACGTGAGAGTATTCAAACAATTGTGAAGAGTGGTTTAATTAAAATTTAATCATATATCCAAATTAGCTAGTGCATTTGAGAAGCTTCGGATATATTAAAGTGAAAAAGATTTTGTTGTCTGCATACACGTATATATATTCAAATTAAGATGGTGAGTAGGAATCGTTCGACTCCTAGGTATATTTTAATCAGTCATACTGAAAATTCGATAAAAATTGATAACACAGCAACTTCGTATACCACAATCACTATTTATATATACTGTTTCGAATCGGTTCAATCAACAAAAAATTTGTAAGTTCTGAAGACAAATATTGGCAAGTACTAAACAACACAAGTACAACTACATAGTATAAGTCACGTGAGAATACCCAAACCATTGTCAAAAAAGTTTTGATTAAAATTTAATCATATATCCGAATTAGATAGTGCAGTTGACAAGCTTCAGATATATCAATGTGAAAAAATTTTTGTTGTCTGGATACACGTATATATATATTCAAATTAAGATGGTGAGTAAGAATCGTTCGACCTGTCGGTAGATTTTAATCATTCTTACCAAAAATTTGATAAAAACTGATAACACAAGAAGTTCGTATACTGCAATCACTATTTATATATCCTTTTCGAATCGGTTCAATCAAGGAAAAATTGCGAACTTCTAAAGACACATATTGACAACTAAAAAACACAAGTACAACTACAAAGTCTAAGACACGTGAGAATATATCCAAACCATTGTGAAAAAAGGTTTGATTAAAATTTAATCATATATCCAAATTAGATAGTGCAGTCGACAAGCTTCAGATATATCAATGTGAAAAAAATTTTGTTGGCTGGATACACGTATATATATTCAAATAAAGATAGTGAGTAGGAATCGTTCGTCCCGTTGGTAGATTTTAATCATTCTTACTAAAAATTTGATAAAAACTGATAACACAGAAACTTCGTATACTGGAATTACTATTTATATATACTTATTCAAACTTGTTCAATTAAAAAAAATTGGTAAGTTCCGGAGACAAATATTGGCAACTGAAAAACACAATTACAATTACAAAGTATAAGACACGTGAGAATATCCAAACCATTGTGAAAAAAGTTTTGATTAAAATTTTATCGCATATCCAAATTCGATAGTGTAGTTGACAAGCTTCAGATATATCAATGTGAAAAAAATTTTGTTGTCTGGATACCCGTATATATATTCAAATTAAGATAGTGAGTAGGAATCGTTCGACCCGTCGGTTGATTGTAATTATTCTTCCTGAAAGGTTCATAAAAATTAATAACAAAGCAACTACGTATACTGCAATCACTATTTTTATATACTCTTTGAAATCGGTTCTATTAAAAGAAAATTGGTAAGTTCTGATGACAAATATTGATAACTTAAACACACAAGTACAACTACAAAATATAAGACACGTGAGAATATTCCAAAAATTCTGAAGAATGGTTTGATTAAAATTTAATCATATATCCAAATTAGATAGTGCATTTGAGAAGCGTCGGTTATATTAAAGTGAAAAAGATTTTGTTGTCTGGATACACATATATATATTCAAATTGAGATGGTGAGTAGGAATCGTTCGACTCGTAGGTATATCTTAATCAGTCATACTAAAAATTTGATAAAAATTGATATTCGTATACTGCAATCACTATCTATATATACAGTTTTAAATCAGTTCAATCAACAAAAAATTGGTAAGTTCTGAAGACAAATATTGACAACTAAAAAACACAAGTACAACTACAAAGTATAAGGCACGCGAGAATATCCAAACCATTTTCAAAAAAGATTTGATTAAAATTTAATCATATATCCAAATTAAATGGTGCAGTCGACAAGCTTCAGATATATCAATGTGAAAAAAATTTTGTTGTCTGGATACACGTATATATATATTCAAATTAAGATAGTGACAAGGAATCGTTCGACCCGTCGGTAGATTTTAATCATTTTTACCAAAAATTTGATAAAAACCGATAACACAGAAACTTCGTATACTGCAATCACTATTTATATATACACTTTCGAATCGGTTCAATCAAGAAAAAATTGGGAACTACTAAAGACAAATATTGACAACTACAAAGTATAAGAACCATTGTGAAAAAGGTTTGATTAAAATTTAATCATATATCCAAATTAGATAGTGCAGTCGACGAGGTTCAGATATATCAATTCGAAAAAAAAATTTTTGTCTGGATACACGTATATATATATATTCAAATTAAGATGGTGAGAAGGAATCGTTCGACTCGTCGGTATATTTTAATCAGTCATACTAAAAATTTGAGAAAAATTGATAACATAGCAACTTCGTATATTGCAATCACTCTTTGTATATACTGTTTCGAATCGGTTCAATCAACAAAAAATTGGTAAGTTCGGAAGACAAATATTGACAACTAAAAAATACAAGTACAACTACAAAGTCGAAGACACGTGAGAATATATCCAAACCATTCTGAAAAATGGTTTGATTAAAATTTAATCATATATCCAAATTAGATAGTGCAGTTGACAAGCTTCAGATATATCAATGTGAAAAAAATTTTGTTGTCTGCATACATGTATATATATATATATACATATTCAAATTAAGATAGTGAGTAGGAATCATTCTCACTAAAAATTTGATAAAAACTGATAACATAGAAACTTCGTATACTGCAATCACTATTTATATACTCTGTTTGGAATCGGTTCAATCAAGAAAATATTGGTAAGTTCTGAAGACAAATATTGACAACTGAAAAACACAAGTACAACTACAATGTATAAGACACGTGAGAATACATCAAAACCATTGCGAAAAATGGTTTGATATATCCAAATTAGATAGTGCAGTCGACAAGCTTCAGATATATCAATGTGACAAAAATTTTTGTAGTCTGGATACACGTATATATATTCAAATTAGGATAGTGAGTAGGAATCGTTCAACCCGTCGATAGATTTTAATCATTCTTACCAAAAATTTGATAAAAACTGAAAACACAGAAACTTCGTATACTGCAATCACTATTTATATATATTGTTTGGAATCGGTTCAATCAAGAAAATATTGGTAAGTTCCAAAGACAAATATTGACATCTAAAAAACACAAGTAGAACTACAAAGTCTAAGACACGTGAGAATATCCAGACAATTGTGAAAAAAGTTCTTATTAAAATTTAATCATATATCCAAATTAGATAGTGCAGTCGAC
This sequence comes from Pharus latifolius, assembly GCA_019359835.1. NCBI lineage: Eukaryota > Viridiplantae > Streptophyta > Magnoliopsida > Poales > Poaceae > Pharus > Pharus latifolius. Next base: position 94,869,298 of record CM033319.1, read on the forward strand.
AACCTTCAGATATACGAATGTGAAAAAAATTTAGTTGTCTGGATACGCGTATATATATATTCAAATTAAGATAGTGTGTAGGAATCGTTCGACACGTCGGTAGATTTTAATCATACTTACCAAAAATTTGATAAAAACTGATAACACAAAAACTTTGTATACTGCAATTACAATTTATATATACTCTTTCGAATCAGTTCACTCAACGAAAAATTGGGAAGTTCTGAAGAAAAATACTGGCAACTAAAAAAGACAAGTACAACTACAAAGTCTAAGACACGTGATAATATATCCTAACCATTGTGGCAAAATGTTTGATGAAAATTTAATAATATATCCAAATTAGATAGTGCAGTCGACAAGCCTCAGATATATCAATGTGAAAAAATTTTGTTGTCTGGATACACGTATATATATTAAAATTAAGATGGTGAGTAGGAATCGTTCGACTCGTCGGTTTATTTTGATAAAAAGTGATCACACAGAAAGGTCGTATACTGCAATCAATATATATATATATACTTTTTCAAATTGGTTCAATTAAAAAAAATTGGTAAGTTCTGGAGACAAATATTAACAACTTAAAAACACAAGGAAAACTACAAAGTATAAGACACGTGAGAATATCCAAACCATTGTGAAAAAAGTTTTGATTAAAATTTAATCATATATCCAAATTAGATAGTGCAGTCGACAAGCCTCAGATATATCAATGTGAAAAAAATTTTGTTGTCTGGATACCCGTATATATATTAAAATTAAGATAGTAAGTAGGAATCGTCCGACCCGTCGATTGATTTTAATTATTCTTGCTAAAAATTTGATAAAAACTGATAACACAGAAACTTCATGTACTGCAATCACTATTTGTATATACTGTTTGGAATCGGTTCAATCAAGAAAATATTGGTAAGTTCTAAAGACAAATATTGACAACTAAAAAACAGAAGTACAACTACAAAGTATAAGACACATGAGAATACCCGAACCATTGTGAAAAAAGTTTTTATTAAAATTTAATCATATGTCCAAATTAGATAGTGCAGTCGACAAGCTTCAAATATAACAATGTGAGAAAAATTTTGTTGTCTGGATACACGTATATATTTTCAAATTAAGATAGTGAGTAGGATTTTTTCGACCCGTCGGAAGATTTTAATAATTCTTACTGAAAATTTGACCAAAAGTGATCACACAAAAACTTCGTATACTGCAATCACTATTTATATATACTTTTTCAAATTGGTTCAATTAAATAAAAATTGGTAAGTTCTGTAGACAAATATTGACGACTTAAAAGCACAGGTACAACTAAAAAGTATAAGACACGTGAGAATATCCAAACCATTGTGAAAAAAGTTTTGATTAAAATTTAATCATATATCCAAATTAGATAGTGCAGACAAGAAGCTTCAGATATATAAGTGTGAAAAAAATTTTATTGTCTGGATACACGTATATATATTCAAATTGAGATAGTGAGTAGGAATCGTTCAATCCGTCGATTGATTTTAATCATTCTTACTAAAAATTTCACAAAAACTGATAACACAGAAACTTCGTATACTGCAAGCACTATTTATATATACTGTTTGGAATTGGTTCAATCTAGAAAATATTGGTAAGTTCTGAAGACAAATATTGACAACTAAAAAACACAAGTACAACAACAAAGTATAAGACACGTGAGAAAATATCCAAACCATTGTGAAAAAAGGTTTGATTAAAATTTAATCATACATCCAAATTAGATAGTGCAGTCGACAAACTTCAGATATATCAATGTGAAAAAAATTTTGTTGTCTGGATACACGTATATATATTAAAATTAAGAAGGTGAGTAGGAATCGTTCGACTCGTCGGTATATTTTAATCAGTCATACTAAAAATTTGATATAAATTGATAACACAGCAACTTCGTCTACTGCAATCACTACTTACATATACTGTTTTGAATCGGTTCAATCAAGAAAAAATTGGTCAGTTCGGAAGACAAATATTGACAACTAAAAAACACAAGAACAACTACAAAGTATACGACACGTGAGATTAACCGAACCACTGTGAAAATTTTTTTTATTAAAATTTAATCATATGTCCAAATTAGATAGTGCAGTCGACAGGCTTCAAATATATCAATGTGAAAAAAATTTTGTTGTCTGGATACACGTATATATTTTCAAATTAAGATAGTGGGTAGGTTTTTTCGACCCGTCGGAAGATTTTAATAATTCTTACTGAAAATTTGATCAAAAGTGATCACACAAAAACTTCGTATACTGCAATCACTATTTATATATACTTTTTCAAATTGGTTCAATTAAATAAAAATTGGTAAGTTCTGGAGACAAATATTGTCGACTTAAAAACACAGGTACAACTAAAAAGTATAAGACACGTGAGAATATCCAAACCATTGTGAAAGAAGTTTTGATTAAAATTTAATCATATATCCAAATTAGATAGTGCAGACAACAAGCTTCAGATATATATGTGTGAAAAAAATTTTATTGACTGGATACACGTATATATATCCAAATTAAGATAGTGAGTAGGAATCGTTCGATCCGTCGATTGATTTTAATCATTCTTACTAAAAATTTCATAAAAACTGATAACACAGAAACTTCATATACTGCAATCACTATTTATATATACTGTTTGGAATCGGTTCAATCAAGAATATATTGGTAAGTTCTGAAGACAAATATTGACAACTAAAAAACACAAGTAGAACTACAAATTATAAGACACATGAGAATATATCCAAACCATTGTGAAAAAAGGTTTGATCAAAATTTAATCATACATCCAAATTAGATAGTGCAGTCGACAAGCTTCAGATATATCAGTGTGAAAAAAATTTTGTTGTCTGGATACACGTATATATATTAAAATTAAAATGGTGAGTAGGAATCGTTCGACTCGTCGGTATATTTTAATCAGTCATACTAAAAATTTGATAAAAATTGATAACACAGCAACTTCGTCTACTACAATCACTACTTACATATACTGCTTCAAATCGGTTCAATCATGAAAAAATTGGTCAGTTCGGAAGACAAATATTGACAACTAAAAAACACAAGAACAACTACAAAGTATACAACACATGAGAATACCCGAACCATTGTGAAATTTTTTTATATTAAAATTTAATCATATGTCCAAATTAGATAGTGCAGTCGACAAGCTTCAAATATATCAATGTGAAAAAAATTTTGTTGTCTGTGTGAGACCCCCATTTGAGGATCACCTTGGTAACCGCCCAGGTAGGTTACACACGGCAGGATGTCACATGAGCTCCAAACCACACAAGCATAGTAATAACATTAAACAAGTATCAGGCCCAAAATGGCCAATATTACATAGCCAAAGCACCGAAAATGGCGCTAAGTAGAGTTGCTAAGAAAATAACAAGTTTATCATAACCAGAATCGGTATCCAAGTACCGAACACACAACATAAAGCACAAAGCAACGATGAAAAGCTTGATTTCCATTCGCAGCGGGGTTGGAGTGGCACCTCCCACATCTGACTTGACTTGGTGCGCAATCCTTCTAGAACGTGGGCTCGTCCGGGGCACTTCCATCTTCTGCCGGGAACTCATAACTGAAGGAATCGGGATCCTCGAATCCCTCTTCTACAGTTGGATGTAAATGCAAGGGTGAGCACTTGGTGCTCAGCAACACTCATTCCGGGGATTATTGTAATTGTACTTACATGAGGGTGAAACATATGATTCTGGGGTTTTAGTTTAATATGGATAGAGATATATAGATTTCCAAGTCATTTGTTCAGTAAAACAGTACTTTGTCATGAAAATGATACTTTAAACATTAAACAGGTTTTCAATAAAACATTAGATGTAGTGGTCTCCCATGAGTCACTACTTTGTTAACCGTATTATGAAAACATTCCAAAACATTACTTGTGATATAACCTATGGATAACATCCACTACGAAAAGACTCCTGAACCTGGGAGTACAGAGTATCTGATACTTCTTTTACACTTTGCAAAGGTGTACCTCTTTTTAAATCTACTGGTTCACTCGGCTTTCAAGTCGGATCAGCTTCATGTGACTTATACACATGTGACAAGGCCGAGATCACACAACGCTTTTACAGTTTAGTATTAACAGTATCCCTGCCCAGTAAATAGACAGTTAAGTCTCAAGTACCGTTGTGGGTCTTCCCCACTGCCTTACTTCCTAGCCTCTCTGGTCTATGTTCCCTCAGGACACATAGCCTTGGTCTATGTCCACGCGAGACATACGACCATTTAAGATTACGACCGCTCACGGCTTAATCAGGTCTAAGGCGCCTTCCTTCATTTACGCCCTTTCCTCTCATCATTTTTCTGACTCACATCACTCATGGCCGAACCTTGGCCTTCCAGTTTCCACGCGAGAAACCAGATCGTCAAACCATGCAGGGAACTGCTAATACCAAAAAGTTACTGAGTTGTGCCTGTCCCATACCAGGCAAGTGGTTGGTACGTTTACAATTCGTATAGAGACACAGCACAAGGTTCTTGTCCTTATGAACCAATAGTGAGGAACATTCACATTCCCTGGTGCGCACCGCACCCTCTCCATACAATCCAATCCTCACTACTGATCCCTTTTATCAGTTTTCTTGTCAAAACGGTTTTCATTATAACTTCTCATGTATTTGACCATTTCGAGTTTGATGTGAATATTCAGTATATGAGTCCTAGGGTGACAAAAGCATATATATATGAAGGTTCAATAACAAAAGGGGTTTTATTATTCTTTAGGTAATATCTATTCATGTCATTCAAACATAACTTGTATTTCAATTAAGCATGCATAGTAAGAAACAGTGAATATACTTCATATGAAAATATTGGGTGAGACATGATCAAAGGAATGAGGCTTGCCTTGCAATGTGGGGTCTAAGAACTCAGACGGATCTTCAAAGACTTCTTCCGCTCCTTCAGCTTCTGACTCTGCGGCAATCAAATAACACACAAACACATACCACATAAGCATACTGAAAATAGTTTCTATAGAAAGTATTAAGTAAATAAGTCATGCATGCAGGGGAAAAGGTTAGGGCAAGGTCACAAGGGTTCTGGTCGAAGAAACGGCTAAAAAGGATTGAACGTCGAAGGGTCGACATTCAGTTCATGGCTTTGGCATAACTTCAAACTGATCTTAGGATGGTTTTCTGGAGAAGTGATAGAAGGGAAAGATGTAGAACACAACTCCAGGAATCTAGGGGACAAAGTGACATTTCCATTGCTCAACCAGAGGGGTCAAACAAGGCTAATGCCAGTGGCTGACATGCACTGACATAGTGCTGGACATGGCCAGAAACTAGGGCATGGCTTAACTTTTGATCCAGGGCTCCAATTGATGCAACACTTTGTCTGGGAGGTAGGCATTACTAACAGGAACAATATACTCCACAGGCACAAGGGCTGGAAATGGCCGGAGGGTGGCCAAATCCGGTGATGAACTACGGTGGCCTGGACATGAACTGAGCTACTAGACAGTGATCTTGGCATAGGCATAACTCACAATCTAGGCAGATCCAGGTGTCGAGCTAGTGGACAATATTGCTCAGGGTACTGGAATCTATCTAAGGGACAAGGTTTCAGGCGCTAGATCGGCGGGGAAAGAATTCCGGCGACCGGCGCTGGAGAAGACGACACTGGAGCTTGGGGATTTTTGATACAGGGCAAATGAGCTCAATTCCAAGCTTGGGAATGATCTCTAGGGCACAGCAAGGCTACTGGAGGGGTTAATTTCATTGGAGATCAGCCGGAGAAGCTTGGCGTCGAAGTCCGGCGAACGGCCGAGGTTCCAATTTGGGATTTCTTCGATTTGAGCTTAATTGGGATTCTGATTCTACAGGCTTGCTCTACTAAGCTTACTGATCAACTTCTTCTACAGGATTGAGGGTTAATTTGGGCTGAATCGAACGGCATTGGGGGAACAGGGCAAATCGGGAATCCGGCGATCACCGGCGATGGGGATCGATCTGGTGCAATTGGCTGTTATGACACAGAGAGGGGAACGAGGGGAACTCACTGGTGAACCTGGATTGAAGAAAGGGGCTGTGGAATGAGCTAGCACCGTGAGCTCACTCACTGGCTCGCCGGAGAAGAAAATGAAAACGGCGAGAAACTGGAAATTTGGCTAAGTCCTGAGGTTGTGCTTCTTCACAGCACTGAGAGGGGGTTTAAATAGGCACGGGGACGGAGCTTGCGAGGGAAACACGACAACGGTTGCTTGCGCCGGGGAGAAGTTTGTCGGGCGCAGGCGCAACGACGGCGACGGCGACGCGATCGTGCTCAGGCGGTGCTGCAGCTTTGCCAGTTGCATTGGAACTTCACCTGGAACGGCGCAGATGCGGAGGCGACAATGTAGCTCCGGCAACGACACGTACACACATGCAATTGCCACGGCAACGGGAGTGCGCGCGCGAAAACGCTGCTGGAGCGCGGCCGTTTAACCGCTGGACAAGGCGACGCACTGTGCTGGCACGTGCGCACGGGGTGGCTCGGTTGTTCACAACGCAGGCGACATGAAGCGGTGGCCGGCGGCGAGCAAGCACGGCGAGAACACGGCGCGGCAACGGTGGCTCGTGCACTGGTCGTGGCAACGACCAGGCACTGGTCGAAAGGGCCTAAAAAGAAGTTTGGGCCGATTTGCAATTTCTGAAACTTGCTCCAGGGGCTGTTCTGCGAGGAAAATTTGAATAGGAAATGGACTTGAATGCAAATCTGGAGATCTAAGGGTCCGATCTGAAATCTGATTTCGCAGCTAAGTTGCATAAAATTATTAGAACTTATCTGGCCAAAGTTTGGTAAGATCAGGCAAGATCTGAAGGGTTTCGACAAAAATAGGGAAAACAGTTTAGGGTAAAATAGGGTAATTAGGGTTTTAAAATGGCAAGGCTTGAAACTCAGCTTTAGGATGGGATTTTGGAGATGATCCCGAAGGGAAAAATGTTCTGAATAACATTTAGAAGGGAATGGCTGAAGCAGATTAGGGTTTGGGGTCCAGATGTGGATTTTGGCTATTTTAGGGTTTGGCAAAACAGGGGTGTTACAAATCTACCCACCTTAGAAACAATCTCGTCCTCGAGATTAGGGCAGGTCGGAAAATAGGAAGGGAAATTCTCGTCGGAGATCTTCTTCTTTTTCCCAAGTTGACTCCTCCTCTGAGTGATTATTCCACTGGACTCTGCAAAATCGGAGGGTTCTTGACTTCAGCACTTTCTCTCTGGTTTCCAGAATTCTAACAGGGTATTCTTGACAAGATAAGTCCGGTTGAATCTCGATCTCTGCAGGAGATATCTGTTCCGTTGGTTTTCTCAAGCATTTCTTCAGCTGAGATACATGAAACACGTCATGAATTCCGCTCAGTTCTGGTGGCAATTCCAACTTGTATGCCATTTCACCTCGCTTTTCCAGAATTCGATATGGTCCCACATATCTAGGTTTTAACTTTCCCTTCATCTGGAATCTTCGAACTCCTTTGTATGGCATAACCTTGAGATACACATAATCGCCCTCTTCAAATGATAGCTCTCTTCTACGATTATCTGCATAGCTTTTCTGTCTAGATTGAGCTGTTTTCAGTTTTTCTTGTACGATCCTGACATGGGCTGTGGCTTCTTCTACCAACTGGGGTCCTAGATGTTGCTTTTGACCAATTTCTGTCCAGTACAGAGGTGTGCGGCATCTTCTTCCATATAGAGCTTCATATGGTGCCATCTGTAGGCTTGCTTGGAAACTGTTGTTGTATGTGAATTCTGCATACGGTAGAAATAACTCCCAAGAATCTCCATAATCCAAAACACAAGCCCTCAACATATCTTCCAAAATTTGGTTTACCCTTTCAGTCTGACCTCCAGTTTGAGGGTGGTAAGCGGTACTGAACTTTAACTTTGTGCCCAGGGCTTTCTGCAACTCTTGCCAAAATCTTGAAACGAACTGGGCTCCTCTGTCAGAAACGATAGCCTTCGGCACTCCGTGCAGGACGACTATTCTGCTGAGATACAGCTCTGCTAAATCCTTAGCTGTATATAGGGTCTTCACTGGGAGAAAATGTGCTACCTTTGTTAATCTATCTACTATGACCCATATAGAATCAAATCCTTTTTTCGTCCTTGGTAGTCCCACAATGAAATCCATTCCGATTTCATCCCACTTCCACTCTGGGATTTGTAGAGGTTGTAGCGGTCCCGCAGGCTTTTGATGTTCTGCTTTCACTCTTTGGCATGTGTCACAAGTTGCGACAAACTTGGCAATTTCTCTCTTCATTCCTTTCCACCAAAAATTTTTCTTCAAGTCCTTGTACATTTTGGTGCTGCCTGGGTGTATGGAATATGGGGTTTGATGAGCTTCTTGCATGATCAGGCCTTTGATCTCGTTGTCATTTGGAATGCAGATACGGTCATCGTACCATAGAATTCCCTGTTCATCTTCTCGAAGATTGGTCGTATCTTTGCTCTTCATGTCCTCCTTCATCTCTTGAAGATCTGGGTCAATCGCTTGAGCTTGTCTGATCTTATCCTTCAACTCACATTCCATCTTTAGAGTAGTGATGGTTCCTTGGTCCACTAATTCCAATTGCAACCTTTCAAAGTCCTTAACTAGTTGCGTTGGCACTTTTAGCTGGGTTATCTGGTTGCAACGAGACTTCCTGCTCAAAGCATCAGCTACTACATTGGCTTTTCCTGGGTGATAGTGGATCTCTAGATTATAATCTTTGATTAGCTCTAGCCATCTTTTCTGTCTCATATTCAATTCCTGTTGCGTGAAGATATACTTCAGGCTCTTATGATCCGTATAAATTTCGCACTTGCTGCCTAGTAAGTAGTGTCTCCATATCTTCAGTGCATGTACAACCGCAGCTAGCTCCAAATCATGTGTTGGATAATTCTCCTCATGAGGTCGTAGTTGTCTTGATGCATAAGCTATCACTTTCCTTTCTTGCATCAATACACATCCTAATCCTTGTTTGGAGGCGTCACAGTAGACTTGAAAATCCTTTTTGACGTCCGGCAGTATCAGGATTGGTGCAGTTGTCAGTCTTTTCTTCAGTTCCTCAAAACTTCTTTCGCACTCCTCGGTCCAATTAAAAGAGGCGTTTTTCTTCAGTAACTGGGTCAGCGGTTTGGTGATCTTCGAGAATCCTTCTACAAATCTTCGATAATATCCCGCTAATCCCAAGAAACTTCTAACTTCTGTTGCGGTTTCAGGTTGTTTCCACTCAGTAACAGCTTGTATCTTCAACAGATCCATAAATATTCCCTCTCCTGAGATGATGTGTCCTAGGAAAGAGATCTTCTTCAGCCAAAAAGCACATTTGCTAAACTTGGCATATAGCTGGTGGTCTGCCAGTTTCTGTAGCACTATCCTCAGGTGATGTGCGTGCTCCTCCTCTGTCTTAGAATAGACAAGGATATCATCCACAAATACAATGATGTACTTATCCAGGAATTCCATGAGGATCTTATTCATTAGATTCATGAATACCGCGGGTGCATTAGTTAATCCAAAGGGCATCACTGTAAACTCATACAACCCATATCTGGTCACGAAAGCAGTTTTAGGGATGTCCTGTTCTCGGATCCTTAACTGGTGGTATCCCGATCTCAGGTCTATTCTTGAGAATACTTTCGCTTCTCTAAGCTGGTCAAAAAGATCATCTATCCTTGGTAAGGGGTATTTCTTCTTAATGGTCATGTCGTTTAACTTACGGTAGTCTATGCAAAGTCGCATGCTACCATCTTTCTTCTTAACAAAGAGTACTGGGGCTCCCCATGGTGATGAGCTTGATCTGATGAATCCTTTTTCTTCCAATTCAGCTATCTGCTTCTTCAGTTCCTCTTGCTCATGACCTGTCATCTGAAACAACTTCCTAGCATACGGAGCAGATCCGGGTTTCAGTTCAATAGTGAACTCTATATCCCTATCTGGTGGCAATCCGGGAAGTTCTTCTGGAAAGACTTCTGGGTACTCATTGACAATCGGCACCTCTTCAAGCTTCACTTCTTCAATGCAGTTCAATCTCTGCAAGTGGTCGCAGATTGGAGTTCTGTCTGCATGGAATGTAACTTGCTTTCCAATGGCATTTGTCAGGGTGATTGTTTTCTTTTCACAATCCATCAATCCCTTATGCTTGGCCAGCCAATCCATTCCAAGAATGACATCTAATCCTTGAAGGTTTAGAACTAGCATGTCTGCCAGGAATTCTAGATTGCCGATACAGAAGGCAACATTTCTACAGATAGAATTAACAATCATCCTAGCACCAGGTGACTGAATGATAATAGGATGCTCTAAAGCAACCACAGGCAAGTTATTACTCAACAAGCAATCTTTTGACATGAATGAATGAGTTGCACCGGGATCAAATAAAACAACTGAAATCTGAGAGGAGATCAAGAGTCTACCGATCACGACGTCAGTTGCCTCTCCTGCTTCTGCAGCAGTCACGACGTTGAGTCTTCCTCCGGCGGTTGGTGTTCCTCTCCCTCTGCTGGTTTGGAATCTTCCTCCTCTGGCTTGTGGTGCTCCTCTGATAATAGTTCGTGCAGGTGTAGGGGATTTGGCTGCCTGAGCCTTAGCAACGCTGGGAGGTAAATGCCGAAATGGACAAGTCTCTCTGTGGTGTCCTCTTCTGCCACAATGGAAACATTCTGCATTCTTCAGCGTGCAATCTCTATAGAGGTGACTCCCTTTGCGTCCGGGACATGTTAGAGTTGTTGGTGATGGAGTCCTCTGGGGTCTTGGTGGTGCGGGTGGTCTGAAAGCGGCTCTGGCATATGGCGCTGGTCTTCCTCGGCTAGAATTTCCTTGAAAAGGGCATGCTATACTTTTCCTCTTGCGGTCCTCTTCTACTATGCCTCTTTTCTCCTCCATTTTGAGCACTCGATTCACAAGGACTTGGAAGTCCGTGAACTCATGCGTTGATAGGTGATACTGATATGAGTTTTGTAGGCCTTCGCAGAATCTGTCGATCTTCCGCTCTTCTGTCATGATATCTTCAGGTGCATACCTGGCCAATTTGATGAACTCATGCAAATACTGCTTCACCGTCCTTCCTCCTTGTCTTAAATTCAAGAATTCTCTGCGTTTGGCTTGGATAGCTCCTTTGGGGACGTGGTACTTACGGAACTGTTCCTTGAATTCATTCCAGGTAATTGAATTCTGATTAGGGTGTACCGTCTTGTAATTTTCCCACCATGCTGCAGCCGATCCTGTGAGCTGATGGGGTCCATACAGCAGCTTCTCTTCATCATTACACCTGACAGTATCCAATTTCCTTTCAATTTCTCTTAACCAATCGTCTGCCACAATTGGGTCTTCAGTGCAGGAGAAAGTTGGAGGACGCGTCTTTTGAAAGTCTGTCAGTCTTGCTCCAATGTTTGAACCTTCTTCGCGGCGTGTTGCGGAGTTTTGCATCAACTGTTCCAGAATTTGACTCTGTACCTCTGCGGATCTCTGTCGGTTTTGCTCCATCCATATTAATATTTCCGTCAGATTTCCCCCTTGCGGTACTGAGGTCGATGAGTTTGGCTGATCTGAGTCATCTCTAGTTCTTCTCGTTGATGTGTTCCTTGGGGCTTCTTCCGAGCCTTGGATTCTACCTCTGGTGTTCACCATTCTGTTCTGACAAGATAATTGAGAGAAGACTACTAATTCAAGAGAGCACAGATTGAACACAAGCTGAAATGAAAAGATCAACCCAAGAGATTGGATTGGAACATGCGATTGCTATTTTCAAAGGTTTTCAAAAGATACAAGGTTTTCACCTTTACAGCTTTAGAGTTACCAACAAACAATACAAACAAAGCAGCTACCACAACAAGAGCTAAAGGCTAACGATTACAAGGGCTAAAGCAGAAGGGTCAAGCTGAAGAGAAAACTAGGATCTCCTGTCAGTCTTGGAAGAGTTGCAAGGTTCCACTTCTTCAGGGTCTTCCTCTTCTTGATCTTCGTCGGCATCCATAGGGTCCCATTGCATATCATTGTCCTCTTCTTCCTCAGATGAATCGTTGGTGTTGCATGTAGCTATCTCTTTTCCTTTGCCTTCAGGAACTTCCTTTCCTTTCGAGAGAGTAGGATATTCTGGTGCAGGGGTGTTGATCACAATGCCACGCGAAGCAGGCGTGAAATAACCCAGGTAATCCCTAGGTCTTCCCACACTCTTGCGGGCTGTGAGTCTTATCTTCAAGCGGTTCTTCTTGTTCACCGATCCTTCGTCTTCGACTTCTCGAGCTCTGCTAGGTTCAGCCAACTCCTGAATCTGTTTCTCTTTCTCTTGGAGTTCTGAGCGAACCTTTGCAAGCGCTCCTTCGAGATAGTGACGGTCATCCCGAGCATTTTCATGCTCACGCAACAACCGAGTGTAGCTTGACTCCAAGACTTGGACTACATCTCTGGTTTTGGTCAGGATGGCGTCTCTTTGGTTAGTGGAGGGATGAACAGTTCGACGATCCGATCCGGGAACTTGATAGGGAACAAAGCAGAAAGGAGAACCTATAAGAAAGTCATCGTACAGCTGGCGGATGGTACCTACGGCACGACGAGCAGCGTCTTGGATAGCATCTTCTTCTTCTTCTCTACGAGCTTCCTTTCTTGTTGATCCTCTCCCGATCTCTGGAATCTCGTACACAATCACCGAGGCACGGAAACCAAAAGGTCTACCATCGACTTCTTCTCGACGGACATAGTATACGGGGCGCTGGTTGTCTCTTGCTCCCAGAAATTGCAACATCATCCAAAGCATCAATGCCCATGATCCCAACTCGTCTCCGTGAATCAGCTTCTTACCAGGGGCCATCTGCGATGATGAGACACGGAACACTTAAAAGTAGGAAAACGGTTTTGAAAATTTTCAAATAATACTCATTATGCTTTTCTTAAACAAATTAGGTTTTTCACAATTAGATTTTTACCAAATAATCTAGCGATTCTTTACTTTAGGGACGCCCATTCTAGTAAGGGTCACGACCTACAGTCAAGCTTCATGCTCTGATACCATTCGCTGTGAGACCCCCATTTGAGGATCACCTTGGTAACCGCCCAGGTAGGTTACACACAGCAGGATGTCACATGAGCTCCAAACCACATAAGCATAGTAATAACATTAAACAAGTATCAGGCCCAAAATGGCCAATATTACATAGCCAAAGCACCGAAAATGGCGCTAAGTAGAGTTGCTAAGAAAATAACAAGTTTATCATAACCAGAATCGGTATCCAAGTACCGAACACACAACATAAAGCACAAAGCAACGATGAAAAGCTTGATTTCCATTCGCAGCGGGGTTGGAGTGGCACCTCCCACATCTGACTTGACTTGGTGCGCAATCCTTCTAGAACGTGGGCTCGTCCGGGGCACTTCCATCTTCTGCCGGGAACTCATAACTGAAGGAATCGGGATCCTCGAATCCCTCTTCTACAGTTGGATGTAAATGCAAGGGTGAGCACTTGGTGCTCAGCAACACTCATTCCGGGGATTATTGTAATTGTACTTACATGAGGGTGAAACATATGATTCTGGGGTTTTAGTTTAATATGGATAGAGATATATAGATTTCCAAGTCATTTGTTCAGTAAAACAGTACTTTGTCATGAAAATGATACTTTAAACATTAAACAGGTTTTCAATAAAACATTAGATGTAGTGGTCTCCCGTGAGTCACTACTTTGTTAACCGTATTATGAAAACATTCCAAAACATTACTTGTGCTATAACCCATGGATAACATCCACTACGTAAAGACTCCTGAACCTGGGAGTACAGAGTATCTGATACTTCTTTTACACTTTGCAAAGGTGTACCTCTTTTTAAATCCACTGGTTCACTCGGCTTTCAAGTCGGATCAGCTTCATGTGACTTATACACATGTGACAAGGCCGAGATCACACAACGCTTTTACAGTTTAGTATTAACAGTATCCCTGCCCGGTAAATAGACAGTTAAGTCTCAAGTACCGTTGTGGGTCTTCCCCACTGCCTTACTTCCTAGCCTCTCTGGTCTATGTTCCCTCAGGACACATAGCCTTGGTCTATGTCCACGCGAGACATACGACCATTTAAGATTACAACCGCTCACGGCTTAATCAGGTCTAGGGCGCCTTCCTTCATTTACGCCTTTTCCTCTCATCATTTTTCTGACTCACATCACTCATGGCCGAACCTTGGCCTTCCAGTTTCCACGCGAGAAACCAGATCGTCAAACCATGCAGGGAACTGCTAATAGTAAAAAGTTACTGAGTTGTGCCTGTCCCATACCAGGCAAGTGGTTGGTACGTTTACAATTCGTATAGAGACACAGCACAAGGTTCTTGTCCTTATGAACCAATAGTGAGGAACATTCACATTCCCTGGTGCGCACCGCACCCTCTCCATACAATCCAATCCTCACTACTGATCCCTTTTATCAGTTTTCTTGTCAAAATGGTTTTCATTATAACTTCTCATGTATTTGACCATTTCGAGTTTGATGTGAATATTCAGTATATGAGTCCTAGGGTGACAAAAGCATATATATATGAAGGTTCAATAACAAAAGGGGTTTCATTATTCTTTAGGTAATATCTCTTCATGTCATTCAAACATAACTTGTATTTCAATTAAGCATGCATAGTAAGAAACAGTGAATATACTTCATATGAAAATATTGGGTGAGACATGATCAAAGGAATGAGGCTTGCCTTGCAATGTGGGGTCTAAGAACTCAGACGGATCTTCAAAGACTTCTTCCGCTCCTTCAGCTTCTGACTCTGCGGCAATCAAATAACACACAAACACATACCACATAAGCATACTGAAAATAGTTTCTATAGAAAGTATTAAGTAAATAAGTCATGCATGCAGGGGAAAAGGTTAGGGCAAGGTCACAAGGGTTCTGGTCGAAGAAACGGCTAAAAAGGATTGAACGTCGAAGGGTTGACATTCAGTTCATGGCTTTGGCATAACTTCAAACTGATCTTAGGATGGTTTTCTGGAGAAGTGATAGAAGGGAAAGATGTAGAACACAACTCCAGGAATCTAGGGGACAAAGTGACATTTCCATTGCTCAACCAGAGGGGTCAAACAAGGCTAATGCCAGTGGCTGACATGCACTGACATAGTGCTGGACATGGCCAGAAACTAGGGCATGGCTTAACTTTTGATCCAGGGCTCCAATTGATGCAACACTTTGTCTGGGAGGTAGGCATTACTAACAGGAACAATATACTCCACAGGCACAAGGGCTGGAAATGGCCGGAGGGTGGCCAAATCCGGTGATGAACTACGGTGGCCTGGACATGAACTGAGCTACTGGACAGTGATCTTGGCATAGGCATAACTCACAATCTAGGCAGATCCAGGTGTCGAGCTAGTGGACAATATTGCTCAGGGTACTGGAATCTATCTAAGGGACAAGGTTTCAGGCGCTAGATCGGCGGGGAAAGAATTCCGGCGACCGGCGCTGGAGAAGACGACACTGGAGCTTGGGGATTTTTGATACAGGGCAAATGAGCTCAATTCCAAGCTTGGGAATGATCTCTAGGGCACAGCAAGGCTACTGGAGGGGTTAATTTCATTGGAGATCGGCCGGAGAAGCTTGGCGTCGAAGTCCGGCGAACGGCCGAGGTTCCAATTTGGGATTTCTTCGATTTGAGCTTAATTGGGGATTCTGATTCTACAGGCTTGCTCTACTAAGCTTACTGATCAACTTCTTCTACAGGATTGAGGGTTAATTTGGGCTGAATCGAACGGCATTGGGGGAACAGGGCAAATCGGGAATCCGGCGATCACCGGCGATGGGGATCGATCTGGTGCAATTGGCTGCTATGACACAGAGAGGGGAACGAGGGGAACTCACTGGTGAACCTGGATTGAAGAAAGGGGCTGTGGAATGAGCTAGCACCGTGAGCTCACTCACTGGCTCGCCGGAGAAGAAAGCGAAAACGGCGAGAAACTGGAAATTTGGCTAAGTCCTGAGGTTGTGCTTCTTCACAGCACTGAGGGGGATTTAAATAGGCACGGGGACGGAGCTTGCGAGGGAAACACAACAACGGTTGCTTGCGCCGGGGAGAAGTTTGTCGGGCGCAGGCGCAACGACGGCGACGGCGACGCGATCGTGCTCAGGCGGTGCTGCAGCTTTGCCAGTTGCATTGGAACTTCACCTGGAACGGCGCAGATGCGGAGGCGACAATGTAGCTCCGGCAACGACACGTAGACACATGCAATTGCCACGGCAACGGGAGCGCGCGCGCGAAAACGCTGCTGGAGCGCGGCCGTTTAACCGCTGGACAAGGCGACGCACTGTGCTGGCACGTGCGCACGGGGTGGCTCGGTTGTTCGCAACGCAGGCGACATGAAGCGGTGGTCGACGGCGAGCAAGCATGGCGAGAACACGGCGCGGCAACGGTGGCTCGTGCACTGGTCGTGGCAACGACCAGGCGCTGGTCGAAAGGGCCTAAAAAGAAGTTTGGGCCGATTTGCAATTTCTGAAACTTGCTCCAGGGGCTGTTCTGCGAGGAAAATTTGAATAGGAAATGGACTTGAATGCAAATCTGGAGATCTAAGGGTCCGATCTGAAATCTGATTTCGCAGCTAAGTTGCATAAAATTATTAGAACTTATCTGGCCAAAGTTTGGTAAGATCAGGCAAGATCTGAAGGGTTTCGACAAAAATAGGGAAAACAGTTTAGGGTAAAATAGGGTAATTAGGGTTTTAAAATGGCAAGGCTTGAAACTCAGCTTTAGGATGGGATTTTGGAGATGATCCCGAAGGGAAAAATGTTCTGAATAACATTTAGAAGGGAATGGCTGAAGCAGATTAGGGTTTGGGGTCCAGATGTGGATTTTGGCTATTTTAGGGTTTGGCAAAACAGGGGTGTTACAGTCTGGATACATGTATATATTTTCAAATTAAGATAGTGAGTAGGATTTTTTCGACCCGTCGGAAGATTTTAATAATTCTTACTGAAAATTTGATCAAAAGTGATCACACAAAAACTTCGTATACTACAATCACTATTTATATATACTTTTTCAAATTGGTTCAATTAAATAAAAATTGGTAAGTTCTGGAGACAAATATTGACGACTTAAAAACACAGGTACAACTAAAAAGTATAAGACACGTGAGAATATCCAAACCATTGTGCAATAGTGAGTGGGAATCGTTCGACCCGTTGGTAGATTTTAATCATTCTTACTAAAAATTTGATAAAAACTGATAACACAGAAACTTCATATACTGCAATCACTATTTATATATACTTATTCAAATTGGTTCAATTAAAAAAAATTGGTAAGCTCTGGAGACAAATATTGGCAACTTAAAAAGACAATTACAACTACAAAGTATAAGACACATAAGAATATCCAAACCATTGTGAAAAAAGTTTTGATTAAAATTTTACCGTATATCCAAATTAGATAGTGCAGTCGACAAGCTTCAGATATATCAATCTGGCAAAAATTTTGTTGTCTGGATACCCATATATATATTCAAATTAAGATAGTGAGCAGGAATCGTTCGACCCGTCGGTTGATTTTAATTATTCTTACTGAAAGGTTCATAAAAATTAATAACACAGCAACTACGTATACTGCAATCACTATTTTTATATACTCTTCAAAATCGGTTCTATTAAAAAAAATTGGTAATTTCTGATGACAAATATTGCTAACTTGAACACACAAGTACAACTACAAAATATAAGACACGTGAGACTATTCAAACAATTGTAAAGAATGGTTTGATTAAAATTTAATCATATATCCAAATTAGATAGTGCATTTGAGAAGCGTCGCTTATGTTAAAGTGAAAAAGATTTTGTTGCCTGGATACAGATATATATATTCAAATTAAGATGGAGAGAAGGAATCGTTCGACTCGTAGGTATATTTTAATCAGTCATAACAAAAATTTGATAAAAATTGATATTCGTATACTGCAATCACTATCTATATTTACTGTTTTAAATCAGTTCAATCAACAAAAAATTGCTAAGTTCTGAAGACAAATATTGACAACTAAAAAACATAAGTACAACTTCAAAGTATAAGGCACGTGAGAATATCCAAACCATTGCCAAAAAATATTTGATTAAAATTTAATCATATATCGAAATTAAATACTGCAGTCGACAAGCTTCAGATATATCAATGTGAAAAAAATTTTGTTGTCTGCATACACGTATATATATTCAAATTAAGATGGTGAGACGGAATCGTTCGACTCGTCGGTATATTTTAATCAGTCGTACTAAAAACTTGATAAAAATTGATAACACAGCAACTTCGTATACTACAATAACTATTTATATATACAGTTTCGAATTGGTTCAATCAACAAAAAATTGGTAAGTTCTGAAGACAAATATTGACAACTAAAAAACACAAGTACAACTGCAAAGTATAAGACACGTGGGAATATATCAAAACCATTGCGAAAAATGTTTTGATTAAAATTTAATCATATATCCAAATTACATAGTGCAGTTGACAAGCTTCATATATATCAATGTTAAAAAAATTTTGTTGTCAATATTTTCTTCATAAAAAGTTCATAAAGACTATTTGTATACACTGTTTGGAATCGGTTCAATCAAGAAAATATTGATAAGTTCTGAAGACAAATATTGACAACTAAAAAACACAAGTACAACTACAATGTATAAGACACGTGAGAATATATCAAAACTATTGCGAAAAATGGTTTGATTAAAATTTAATCTTATATCGAAATTAGATAGTGCAGTCGACAAGCTTCAGATATATCAATGTGAAAAAAATTTGATAAAAACTGATCACAGAAAAACTTCGTATACTGCAACTACAATTTATATATACTCTTTCGAATCGGTTCACTCAAGGAAAAATTGGGAAGTTCTGAAGACAAATATTGACAATTAAAAAATACAAGTACAACTGCAAAGTCTAAGACATGTGATAATATATCCTAATCATTGTGACAAAAGGTTTGATGAAAATTTAATAATATATCCAAATTAGATAGTGCAGTCGACAAGCCTCAGATATATCAGGGTGAAAAAAATTTTGTTGTCTGGATACACGTATATATATTAAAATTATGATGGTGAGTACGAATCGTTCGACTCGTCGGTATATTTTAATCATTCTTACTTAAAATTTGATAAAAAGTGATCACACAGAAAGTTCGTATACTGCAATCACTATTTATATATACTTTTTCAAATTGGTTCAATTAAAAAAAATTGGTAAGTTCTGGAGACAAATATTGACAACTTAAAAACACAAGTAAAACTACAAAGCATAAGACACGTGAGAATATCCAAACCATTGTGAAAAAAGTTTTGATTAAAATTTAATCATATATGCAAATTAGATAGTGCAGTCAACCAGCTTTAGATATATCAATGTGAAGAAAATTTTGTTGTCTGGAAACACGTATATATGTTAAAATAAAGATAGTGAGTAGGAATCGTCCGACCCGTCGATTTATTTTAATGATTCTTACTAAAAATTTGATAAAAACTGATAACACAGAAACTTCGTATACTGCAATCACTATTTATATATACTCTTTGGAATCGGTTCAATCAAGAAAATATTGGTATATCTAAAGACAAATATTGACAACTAAAAAACACAAATACAACTACAAAGTATACGACACGTGAGAATATATCTAAAAGTTTGTGCAAAAGGTTTGATTAAAATTTAATCATACATCCAAATTAGATAGTGCAGTCGACAAGCCTCAGATATATCAAAGTGAAAAAAATTTTGTTTTCTGGATACACGTATATATATGAAAATTAAGATGGGGAGTGGGAATCGTTCGACGCGTCGGTATATTTTAATCAGTCATACTAAAAATTTAATAAAAATTGATAACACAGCAACTTCGTCTTCTGCAATCACTATTTACATATACTGTTTCGAATCAGTTTAATCAAGAAAAAATTGGTATGTTTTGAAGTCAAATATTGACAACTAAAAAACACAAAAACAACTACAAAGTATACGACACGTGAGAATACCCAAACCATTGTGAAAAAAGTTTTGATTAAAATTTAATCATATGTCCAAATTAGATAGTGCAGTCGACAAGCTTCAGATATATCAATGTGAAAAAAATTTTGTTGTCTACATACACGTATATATTTTCAAATTAAGATAGTGAGTAGGAATTGTTCGACCCGTCGGTAGATTTTAATCACTCTTACTGAAAATTTGATAAAAAGTGATCACACAGAAACTTCGTATACTGCAATCACTATTTATATATACTTTTTCAAATTTGTTCAATTAAATAAAAATTGGTAAGTTCTGGAGACAAATATTGACGACTTAAAAACACAGGTACAACTAAAAAGGATAAGACACGTGAGAATATCCAAACCATTGTGAAAAAAGTTTTGATTAAAATTTAATCATATATCCAAATTAGATAGTGCGGTGGACAAGCTTCAGATATATCAATGTGCAAAAAATTTTTTTGTCTGGATACACGTCTATATATTAAAATTAAGATAGTGAGTAGGAATAGTCCGACCCGTCGATTGATTTTAATCATTCTTACTGAAAATTTGATAAAAAGTGATCACACAGAAACTTCATATACTGCAATCACTATTTATATATACTTTTTCAAATTTGTTCAATTAAATAAAAATTGGTAAGTTCTGGAGACAAATATTGACGACTTAAAACCACCGGTACAACTAAAAAGGATAAGACACGTGAGAATATCCAAACCATTGTGAAAAAAGTTTTGATTAAAATTTAATCATATATCCAAATTAGATAGTGCAGACAAAAAGCTTCAGATATATAAGTGTGAAAAAAATTTTGTTGTCTGGATACATGTATATATATTCAAATTAAGATAGTGAGTAGGAATCGTTCGACCCGTCGATAGATTTTAATTATTCTTACTAAAAATTTGATAAAAACTGATAACCCAGAAACTTCGTATACTGCAATCACTATTTATATATACTGTTTGGAATCGGCTCAATCAAGAAAATATTGGAAACTACTGAAGACAAATATTGACAACTAAAAAACACAAGTACAACTACAAAGTATAAGACACGTGAGAATATATACTAACCATTGAGAAAAAAGGTTTGATTAAAATTCAATCATGTATCCAAATTAGGTAGTGTAGTCGACAAGTTTCAGATATATCAATGTGAAAAAAATTCTGTTGTCTGGATACAAGTATATATATTAAAATTAAGATGGTGAGTAGGAATCGTTCGACTCGTCTGTCTATTTTAATCAGTCATACGAAAAATTTGTTAAAAATTGATAACACAACAACTTCGTATACAGCAATCACTATTTACGTATACTGTTTCGAATTGGTTCAATCAATAAAAAATTCGTAAGTTCTGAAGACAAATATTGTCAACTAAAAAACACAAGTACAACTACAAAGTATAAGACACGTCAGAATATCCAAACCATTGTGAAAAGAGTTTTGATTAAAATTTAATAATATATCCAAATTAGATAGTGCAGTTCACAAGCTTCAGATATATCAATGTGAAAAAAATTTTTGTTGTCTGGATACACGTATATATGTTCAAATTAAGATAGTGAGTAGGAATTGTTCGACCCATCGGTAGATTTTAATCACTCTTACTTAAAATTTGATAAAAAGTGATCACACAGAAAGTTCGTATTCTGCAATCACTATTTATATACTTTTTCAAATTGGTTCAATTAAAAAAATTTGTAAGTTCTGGAGACAAATATTGACAACTTAAAAACACAAGTACAACTATAAAGTATAAGACACGTGAGAATATCCAAACCATTGTGAAAAAAGTTTTGAAGAAAATATTGGTAAGTTCTGAGGAAAAATATTGATAACTAAAAAACACAAGTACAACTACAAAGTATAAGACACGTGAGAATATGTCAAAACCATTGCGAAAAATGGTTTGATTAAAATTTAATGATATATCCAAATTAGATAGTGCAGTCGACAAGCTTCAGATATATCAATGTGAAAAAATTTTGTTGTCTGGATACACGTATATATGTTCAAATTAAGATAGTGAGTAGGAATTGTTCGACCCGTCGGTAGATTTTAATAATTCTTACTTAAAATTTGATAAAAAGTGATCACACAGAAAGTTCCTATACTGCAATCACTATTTATCTATACTTTTTCAAATTTGTTCAATTAAAAAATATTGGTAAGTTCACGAGACAAATATTGACAACTTAAAAACACAAGTAAAACTACAAAGTATAAGACACGTGAGAAAATATCCAAACCATTGTGAAAAAAGGTTTGATGAAAATTTAATAATATATCCAAATTAGATAGTGCAGTCGACAAGCTTCAGATATATAAGTGTGAAAAAAATTTTGTTTTCTGGATACACGTATATATATTCAAATTAAGATAGTGAGTAGGAATCGTTCGACGCGTCGATAGATTTTAATCATTCTTACTAAAAATTTGATAAAAACTGATAACACAGAAACTTCGTATACTGCAATCACTATTTATATATACTGTTTGGAATCGGTTCAATCAAGAAAATATTGGTAAGTTTTGAAGACAAATGTTGACAACTAAAAAACACAAGTACAACTACAAAGTATAAGACACGTGAGAATATATCCAAACCATTGTGAAAAAAGGTTTGATTAAAATTTAATCATGTATACAAATTATGTAGTGCAGTCGACAAGCTAGAGATATATCAATGTGAAAAAAATTTTGTTATCAAGATACACGTATATATATTAAAATTAAGATGGTGAGTAGGAATCGTTCGACTCATCTGTATATTTTAATCGGTCATACTAAAAATTTGATAAAAATTGATAACACAGCAACTTCGTATACAGCAATCACTATTTACATATACTGTTTCGAATCGGTTCAATCAATAAAAATTTGGTAAGTTCTGAAGACAAATATTGACAACTAAAAAACACAAGTAGAACTACAAAGTATAAGACACGTGAGAATATATCAAAACCATTGCGAAAAATTGTTTGATTAAAATTTAATCTTATATCCAAATTAGATATTGCAGTCGACAAGCTTCATATATATCAATGTGAAAAAAATTTTGTTGTCTGGATACACGTATATATGTTCAAATTAAGATAGTGAGTAGGAATTGTTCGACCAGTCGGTAGATTTTAATCATTCATACTTAAAATTTGATAAAAAGTGATCACACAGAAAGTTCGTATACTGCAATCACTATTTATATATACTTTTTCAAATTTGTTCAATTAAAAAAATTGGTAAGTTCTAGAGACAAATATTGACAACTTAAAGACACAAGTACAACTACAAAGTAAAAGACACGTGAGAATATCCAAACCATTGTGAAAAAAGTTCTGATTAAAATTTAATCATATATCAAAATTAGATAGTGTAGTCGACAAGCCTCAGATATATAAGTGTGAAAAAAATTTGGTTGTATGGATACACGTATATATATTCAGATTAAGATAGTGAGTAGGAATCGTTCGACCCGTCAATAGATTTTAATCATTCTTACTAAAAATTTGAGAAAAACTGATAACACAGAAACTTCGTATACTGCAATCACTATTTATATATACTGTTTGGAATCGGTTCAATCAAGAAAATATTGGTAAGTTCTGAAGACAAATGTTGACAACTAAAAAACACAAGTACAACTACAAAGTATAAGACACGTGAGAATATATCCAAACCATTGTGAAAAAAGGGTTGATTAAAATTTAATCATGTATCCAAATTAGGTAGTGTAGTCGTCAAGCTTCAGATATATCAATGTGAAAAAAACTTTGTTATCTAGATACACGTATATATATTAAAATTAAGTTGGTGAGTAGGAAATCGTTCGACTCGTCTGTATATTTTAATCAGTCATACTAAAAATTTGATAAAAATTAATAACACAGCAACTTCGTATACAACAATCACTATTTACATATACTGTTTCGAATCGGTTCAATCAATAAAAATTTGGTAAGTTCTGAAGACAAATATTGGCAACTAAAAAACACAAGTACAACTACAAAGTATAAGACACGTGAGAATATATCAAAACCATTGCAAAAAATGGTTTGATTAAAATTTAATCATATATCCAAATTAGATAGTGCAGTCGACAAGCTTCAGATATATCAATGTGAAAAAAATTTTGTTGTCTGGATACACGTATATATATTAAAATAAAGATAGTGCGTAAGAATCGTCCGACCCGTCAGTTGATTTTAATCATTCTTACTTAAAATTTGATAAAAATTGATAACACAGACACTTCATATACTGCAACCACTATTTATATATACTGTACCAAATCATTATGAAAAAAGGTTTGATTAAAATATAATCATATATCCAAATTAGATAGTTCAGTCGACAAGCTTCAGATATATTAATCTGAAACAAATTTGTTGTCTGGATACACGTATATATATTCAAATTAAAATAGTGAGTAGGAATCGTTCGACCCGTGTGTAGATTTTAATAATTCTTACTAAAAATTTGATAAAAATTGATAACAAAGCAACTTCGTATACTGCAATAACTATTTATATATACTCTTTCAAATCAGTTCAATTAAAAAAATTCCAAATTAGATAGTGCAGTCGACAAGCTTCAGATATATTAATGTGAAAAAAAATTATTGTCTGGATACACGTATATATATTCATATTAAGATATTGAGTCGGAATCGTTCGACCCGTCCGTAGATTTTAATCATTCTTACTAAAAATTTGATAAATATTGATAACAAAGCAACTTCGTGTACTGCAATCGCTATTTATATATACTCTTTCAAATCGGTTCAATTAAAAAAAATTGGTAAGTTCTGGAGACAAATATTGACAACATAAAAACACAAGTACAACTACAAAGTATAAGACACGTGAGAATATATCCAAACCATTGTGAAAAAAGGTTTGATTAAAATTTAATCATGTATCCAAATTAGGTAGTGCAGTCGACAAGCTTCAGATATATCAATGTGAAAAAAACTTTGTTGTCTAGATACACATATATATATATTAAAATTAAGTTGGTGAGTAGGAAATCGTTCGAGTCGTCTGTATATTTTAATCAATCATACTAAAAATTTGATAAAAATTAATAACACAGCAACTTCGTATACAGCAATCACTATTTACATATACTGTTTCGAATCAGTTCAATCAATAAAAATTTGGTAAGTTCTGAAGACAAATATTGGCAACTAAAAAATACAAGTACAACTACAAAGTATAAGACATTTGAGAATATATGAAAACCATTGCGAAAAATGGTTTGATTAAAATTTAATCATATATCCAAATTAGATAGTGCAGTCGACAAGCTTCAGATATATCAATGTGAAAAAAATTTTGTTGTCGGGATACACGTATATATATTAAAATTAATATAGTGAGTAGGAATCGTCTGACTCGTCGATTGATTTTAATCATTCTTACTAAAATTTTGATAAAAACTGATAACATAGAAACTTCATATACTACAATCACTATTTATATATACAGTTTGGAATCAATTTAATCAAGAAAATATTGGAATGTTCTGAAGAAAAATATTGACAACTAAAAAATAGAAGTACAAGTACAAAGTATAAGACACGTGAGAATATATCCAAACCATTGTGAAAAAAGGTTTGATTAAGATTTAATCATACATCCAAATTAGATAGTGCAATCGATAAGCTTCAGATATATCAATGTGAAAAAAATTTTGTTGTCTAGATACACGTATATATATATTAAAATTAAGATGGTGAGTAGGAATCGTTGGACTCGTCTGTATATTTTAATCAGTCATACTAAAAATTTGATAAAAATTGATAACACAGCAACTTCGTATACAGCAATCACTCTTTACATATACTGTTTCGAATCGGTTCAATCAATAAAAATTTGGTAAGTTCTGAAGACAAATATTGACAACTAAAAAACACAAGTACAACTACAAAGTATAAGACACGTGAGAATATATCAAAACCATGGCGAAAAATGGTTTGATTAAAATTTAATCATATATCCAAATTTGATAGTGCAGTCGACAAGCTTCAGATATATCAATGTGAAAAAAATTTTATTGTTTGGATACACGTTTATATATGCAAATAAATATAGTGAGTAAGAATTGTTCGACCCGTCGGTAGATTTTAATCATTCTTACTAAAAATTTGATAAAAATTGATAACACAGACACTTCATATACTGCAACCACTATTTATATATACTCTTCCAAATCATTATGAAAAAAGCTTTGATTAAAATATAATCATATATCCAAATTAGATAGTTCAGTCGACAAGCTTCAGATATATTAATCTGAAAAAAATTTGTTGTCTGGATACACGTATATATATTCATATTAAGATAGTGAGTAGGAATCGTTCGACGCGTCGATAGATTTTAATCATTCTTACTAAAAATTTGATAAAAACTGATAACACAGAAACTTCGTATACTGCAATCACTATTTATATATACTGTTTGGAATCGGTTCAATCAAGAAAATATTGGTAAGTTCTGAAGACAAATGTTGACAACTTAAAAACACAAGTACAACTACAAAGTAAAAGACACGTGAGAATATCCAAACCATTGTGAAAAAAGTTCTGATTAAAATTTAATCATATATCAAAATTAGATAGTGTAGTCGACAAGCTTCAGATATATAAGTGTGAAAAAATTTTGGTTGTATGGACACACGTATGTATATTCAGATTAAGATAGTGAGTAGGAATCGTTCGACCCGTCAATAGATTTTAATCATTTTTACTAGAAATTTGAGAAAAACTGATAACACAGAAACTTCGTATACTGCAATCACTATTTATATATACTGTTTGGAATCGGTCCAATCAAGAAAATATTGGTAAGTTCTGAAGACAAATGTTGACAACTAAAAAACACAAGTAAAACTACAAAGTATAAGACACGTGAGAATATATCCAAACCATTGTGAAAAAAGGGTTGATTAAAATTTAATCATGTATCCAAATTAGGTAGTGTAGTCGTCAAGCTTCAGATATATCAATGTGAAAAAAACTTTGTTGTCTAGATACACGTATATATATTAAAATTAAGTTGGTGAGTAGGAAATCGTTCGACTCGTCTGTATATTTTAATCAGTCATACTAAAAATTTGATAAAAATTGATAACACAGCAACTTCGTATACAACATCACTATTTACATATACTGTTTCGAATCGGTTCAATCAATAAAAATTTGGTAAGTTCTGAAGACAAATATTGGCAACTAAAAAACACAAGTACAACTACAAAGTATAAGACACGTGAGAATATATCAAAACCATTGCGAAAAATGGTTTGATTAAAATTTAATCATATATCCAAATTAGATAGTGCAGTCGACAAGCTTCAGATATATCAATGTGAAAAAAATTTTGTTGTCTCGATACACGTATATATATTAAAATAAAGATAGTGAGTAAGAATCGTCCGACCCGTCGGTAGATTTTAATCATTCTTACTAAAAATTTGATAAAAATTGATAACACAGACACTTCATATACTGCAACCAGTATTTATATATACTCTACCAAATCATTATTGAAAAAGGTTTGATTAAAATATAATCATATATCCAAATTAGATAGTTCAGTCGACAAGCTTCAGATATATTAATCTGAAAAAAATTTGTTGTCTGGATACACGTATATATATTCATATTAAGATAGTGAGTAGGAATCGTTCGACCCGTGTGTAGATTTTAATAATTCTTACTAAAAATTTGATAAAAATTAATAACAAAGCAACTTCGTATACTGCAATCACTATTTATATATACTCTTTCAAATCAGTTCAATTAAAAAAATTACAAATTAGATAGTGCAGTCGACAAGCTTCAGATATATTAATGTGAAAAAAATTGTTGTCTGGATACACGTATATATATTCATATTAAGATATTGAGTCGGAATCGTTCGACCCGTCTGTAGATTTTAATCATTCTTACTAAAAATTTGATAAATATTGATAACAAAGCAACTTCGTGTACTGCAATCGCTATTTATATATACTCTTTCAAATCGGTTCAATTAAAAAAAATTGGTAAGTTCTGGAGACAAATATTGACAACATAAAAACACAAGTACAACTACAAAGTATAAGACACGTGAGAATATATGCAAACCATTGTGAAAAACGGTTTGATTAAAATTTAATCATATATCCAAATTAGATAGTGCAGTCGACAAGCTTCAGATATATCAATGTGAAAAAAAATTTGTTGTCTGGATACACGTATATATATTCAAATTAAGATAGTGAGTAGGAATCGTTCGACCCATCGGTAGATTTTAATCATTTTTACTAAAAATTTGATTAAAATTGATAACACAGAAACTTCATATACTGTAATCACTATTTATATATACTGTTTTGAATCTGTTCAATCAAGAAAAATTGGTATGTTCTGAATATAAATATTGACAACTAAAAAACACAAGTAGAACTACAAACTACAAGACACGTGAGCATATCCAAAACATTGTGAAAAAAGTTTTGATTAAAATTTAATCATATATCCAAATTAGATAGTGCACTCGACTTGCTTCAGATTTATCAAAGTGAAAAAAATTTTGTTGTCTGGATACATGTATATATATGCAAATTAAAATGGTGAGTAGGAATCGTTCGACCCGTCGGTAGATTTTAATCATTCTTACTAAAAATTTGAGAAAACTGATAACACAAAAACTTCGTATACTGCAATCACTATTTATATATACTGTTTCGAATCAGATTAATCAAGAAACTATTGGTAGGTTCTGAAAACAAATATTGACAACTAAAAAATACAAGTAGAACAACAAAGTATAAGACACGTGAGAATATCCAAAACACTGTGAAAAAAGTTTTGATTAAAATTTAATCATATATCCAAATTGTATAGTGCACTCTACTTGCTTCAGATTTATCAAAGTGAAAAAAATTTTGTTGTCTGGATACACGTATATATATGCAAATTAAGATGGTGAGTAGGAATCGTTCGACCCGTCGGTAGATTTTAATCATTGTTACTAAAAATTTGATAAAGCTGACAACCCAAAAACTTCGTAGACAGCAATCACTATTTATATATACTATTTCGAATCATATTAATCAAGAAAAAATTGGTAAGTTCTGAAGAAAAATATTGACAACTAAAAAACACAATTACGACTACAAAGTACAAGACACGTGAGAGCATATCTAGACCATTGTGAAAAAAGGTTTGATTAAAATTACATCATATATCCAAATTAGATTGTTCAGTCGATAAGCTCCAGATATATCAATCTGAAAAAAATTTTGTTGTCTGGATACACGTATATATATTCAAATTAAGATAGTGAGTAGGAATCGTTCGACCCGTTGGTAGATTTTAATCATTCTTACTAAAAATTTGATAAAAACTGATAACACAGAAACTTCGTATACTGCAATCACTATTTATATACTGTTTCGAATCAGTTCAATCAAGAAAATTGGTACGTTCTAAAGACAAATATTGACAACTAAAAAACACAAGTAGAACTACAAATTATAAGACACGTGAGGATATATCCAAACCAATGTGAAAAACGGTTTGATTAAAATTTAATCATATACCCAAATTAGATAGTGCAGTCGACAAGCTTCAGATATATCAATGTGAAAAAAATTTTGTTGTCTGGATACACGTATATATATTCAAATTAAGATAGTGAGTTGGAATCGCTCGACCCATCGGTTGATTTTAATCATTCTTACAAAAAATTTGATAAAAATTGATACCACAGAAACTTTGTATTCTGCAATCACTCTTTATATATACTGTTTCGAATCGGTTCAATCAAGAAAAATTGGTAGGTTCTGAAGACAAATATTGACAACTAAAAAACACAAGTAGAACAACAAAGTATAATACACGTGAGAATATCCAAAACATTGTGAAAAAAGTTTTGATTAAAATTTAATCATATATCCAAATTAGATAGTGCACTCGACTTGCTTCAGATTTATCAAAGTGAAAAAAATTTTGCTGTCTGGATACACGTATGTATATGCAAATTAAGATCGTGAGTAGGAATCGTTCGACCCGTCGGTAGATTTTAATCATTCTTACTAAAAATTTAATAAAACTGACAACACAAAAACTTCGTATACTGCAAACACTATTTATTAATACTGTTTTGAATCAGATTAATCAAGAAAAAATTGGTAAGTTCTGAAGAAAAATATTGACAACTAAAATACAGAATTACAACTACAAAGTATAAGACACGTGAGAGCATATCCAAACCATTGTGAAAAAAGGTTTGTTAAAATTTAATCATATATCCAAATTAGATTGTTCAGTCGACAAGCTTCAGATATATCAATGTGAAAAAGATTTTGTTGTCTGGATACACGTATATATATTCAAATTAAGATAGTGAGTAGGAATCGTTCGACCCGTCGTTAGATTTGAATCATTCTTTCTAAAAATTTGATAAAAACTGATAGCACAGAAACTTCGTATACTGCAATCACTATTTACATATACTGTTTCGAATCGGTTCAATCAAGGAAAATTGGTACGTTCTGAAGACAAATATTGACAACTAAAAAACACAAGTAGAACTACAAAGTATAAGACACGTGAGGATATATCCAAACCAATGTGAAAAACAGTTTGATTAAAATTTAATCATATATCCAAATTAGATAGTGCAGTCGACAAGCTTCAGATATATCAATGTGAAAGAAATTTTGTTCTCTGGATACACGTATATATATTCAAATTAAGATAGTGAGTCGGAATCGCTCGACCCATCGGTTGATTTTAATCATTCTTACTAAAAATTTGATAAAAATTGATAACATAGAAACTTCGTATACTGCAATCACTGTTTATATATACTGTTTCGAATCGGGTCAATCAAGAAAAATTGGTAGGTTCTCAAGACAAATATTGACAACTAAAAAATACAAGTAGAACAACAAAGTATAAGACACGTGAGAATATCCAAAACATTGTGAAAAAAGTTTTGATTAAAATTTAATCATATATCCAAATTAGATAGTGCACTCGACTTGCTTCAGATTTATTAAAGTTAGAAAAATTTTGTTGTCTGGATACACGTATATATATGCAAATTAAGATGGTGAGTAGGAATCGTTCGACCAGTCGATAGATTTTAATCATTCTTACTGAAAATTTGAGAAAACTGATAACACAAAAACTTCGTATACTGCAATCACTATTTATATATACTGTTTCAAATCAGATTAATCAAGAAACTATGGTAAGTTCTGAAGACAAATATTGACAACTAAAAAACACAATTACAACTACAAAGTATAAGACACGTGAGAGTATATCCAAACCATTGTGAAAAAAGGTTTGATTAAAATTTAATCATATATCCAAATTAGATTGTTCAGTCGACAAGCTTCAGATATATCAATGTGCAAAAAATGTTGTTGTCTGGATACACGTATTGTCGACGATTCGGACTCGGGGTCCACAGCCGAACTTATGCAAAATTTATAATAGCGAGACCTTTTAAGGTGATCCTCCGGGAAGGTATGTAGAAGTATGGGGAACTGGAGTACAAAGAGGTTTATACAGGTTTGGGCCCTCGATGGTGGGAGTAATAGCCCTACGTCCTGTTGGGATTTCACTATATGTGGTAAAGATTTACAAGGTGACGGGAAAAGACCTTCCCAGGCGAAGGTTTTCCCTATGTAAGTGTATAGAAAGAAGCCTGGGAGGCTTATGAAAGCTATCTAATCTAGGCCGTAGACTTGGCTGCTTAAGTTGTTGAGATGTGTTGTATCTCGCTTTGATCAGAGATGTTGATCCCCCCTGTTTGATGCATCTTGCCACCCTTTTATACTGGTCGAAAGGGTGCCATATCGTAACGGCATCAGACAGTTGCTTGGATGCGGTTTAGAGAACCGCTCTTAACTCCCACGCAGGTTTAACACGTGTTATTCGTGGATAACTGCACGTATTGACCTCCTGACGGTTGTTCCTCCATGTGGAAGAATCTTCGGGATACCTGGGATATTCCTGTTATAGGGACAAGTGAATCCCATGTCCCCTGGTCGAAAGTGCTCTGACTGCGGGGTGTTGGCTGACCGCGCAACATCTTCAACGCTCTGTTCGCGCATAACACACGAACTCCTGACCGCGCACTAGCTGCGATCTGATCGCGCAAAGCCTGCGACCTCGGGCTGATGCTTCTCAGAACGACTTGAGTTCGCACCGCCGGGCACGTGTCTGGCTCGAATCTGCCCTGAACCAGCAGTGCATTTATTTGAACTAACTCCGATGTCAATCCTCGTCAGCTAGCCCCCAAATTCGAAGAAAACAAAGCGACGTGTTTATTTCGAATTTTAAAGACATGCATCAGATTTTTAACCCGACTCTTCAAATCCCCCACTTAGTGGCGCACTAAGTGGGACGGTTGGTTCCCCGAGACGGGCTCTGGTCATTATGTGACAGGCAATGATGGCACTGTTGAAATGTTTTTTAACCCAAGGTGAAATTGTAAATGCTTTAAAAACCCGAGGCATCTGGAAAATGAACCGTCACCTCGGTGGCTATAAATACCGAAACCTTCGAATTGTAAAGCTCCACAATTTCTTCTCACGGTTAGGTTTTTTCCAAAATTGCCTTCATCCTTCTCTTCATACACTTCCCTATGGCGGATCACAACATCATCGACATTGAAAGTGATGAAGAGGGAGTTCTCAAGCAAGGGCCTCAGATGCCCGAAGATCCATCTCCTTCAAGGAAGAAACCCAAGGTTGACGAAGGATCTTCCAGCAGAGCAAAGGTAGAGGAGGTACCATCGTTCTTTCTTCCTTCTGTTCTTTACTCCAACACTCCCTACTTTTGTTTGGATGATCAATTTTCATGTCGGCAAGCGGTGACTACCCGACCAGAAGATCCTCAACTTGTGTTGGGGAAGCAATCATATGGTGGGAAGGTTGCACTTCCACCATCTGGTGATCATCCGCTTTTATCAGGTGATCTACTTTCCAGGATGCCTATATCAACCTGTCACGAGCAGGGACAGGTAATAATCCTCATCTCCTTTTGCTGATAGTTATAGTTAGTGCAACTAACTTTTGCAAATGTAGGGGATTGGAGGTCCTAGTGATCAGCCTGCTACGATTCTGCCTCTTCCCCTCGGACAGATTCTTCAATAGGAGAAGAAGGCCCTGGAGAAGAAGACCGAAGAGATGTCTTCGGCGATTATGCATCTGGCAGAATGTTTTGAACAATCCTGTGAAGAGGCACACCAATTTTGTCAAGAGAGGGACCACGCTCAGCAACAGCGGGAGCTCTCTGACTTGATTAGGAATAGTAGTGCGTCTCTTGTTAGGGACGATGTAGATGGGCTTAGATTAGTTGCTAGTTCTCTGGGGGTTGTCAGTGTAGATCCTACTGACAACAATATGTCCCTAGGAGAATTTTGCAAACTTCTTTCGGATCAGGGTCGACGCTCTGGTCGCCGGTATCCCTTTTGTATGCAAAGAATGTAAGAAATAAAATTTTTCTTTTTCTTCACATGAATATTCTTTAGCTCTTCTGTGCGAAAATATGGCCACAAGGAATGTCTTTGTAACCACTCCTACACAGGCGAACTTCAGTTCTGTGGTCAGAACCGCGTTTTTATAGTAGTACTGCGACCAGCACTGATACTGCGATCAGACTTAAAGCCGCGGTTAGGACTGAAGCTCACTGCGATCAGAACCAAGACTCGGTCAGACCGTCACTTCGATTAGAATCGGAGCTTAGTCGAAAACATGGTTCCGATCATACGACAACCCGATCAAAATATATCCGTACGTCCAAAAATTGGGCCATAGGATTTTTTCATGAAAAATGTACAAGGCACATGAAAGAAAACGTCCTCTGAAAACTCCTGAAAAACTTTTCAGGCTTTTGTACCTCCAAACTCTGAAACAAAGAAGTCCTTTTGTTTCAGATCCGATGCCAGGAACACTTTAACGGGCTCTCCAGAGATAGTATCCATTATGGGAAATGAATAAAATATTCAGTGGAACGTTTGAGTGGAACGTTACTCACAGAAGTGCGCCTCCTTGGGTCTATAAAAGGAGCAGGTAGCTTCTTGAGGAAGCCACACAACCAAAACCCTTGCCATTTCTGCCGCACAAAACCCTCATTTCTCTCAGCCTCCATCTTCCCCAAAGTTGCCAACTTTTCCCCCAATTCCTCACAAAAAATGGCATCTTGGAGCCGATCGATCCATCATTCCGAGGAGAGCTTGTTGGCACTGGAGAAGGAGGAGATCCTTCCTCTGCGGCTGCTAATCAATTGGTGGCCCGTGGAGAAGGACCAAGAAACCCCAGTCATCCGAGAGGGCGAAATGGTGGTTTTTGAGGAGTACCTGGGCTGCGGGTTCCGATTCCCTGAGAGTCAGTTCCTGAAGGACGTCCTCGAGCATTATGGGTTGGAGTTGATCAACCTCCACCCAAATGCAGTCCTGATCCTGGCAGTATTTCAACATCTGTGCGAGGCGTACGTCGGAGTGTATCCCAGTGTGGATCTCTTCCGACGCTTCTACTTCTCGACGTGGTCAAAGAGTGCCAACGCCGCCGGATGCATCTACTTCCGGATAAGGGAGAAGAAGGAGTATCCCTTCCCACCCCAGCGTGACTCGGTGCACGGGTGGCACCAGAAGTGGTTCTACTGCACCCCGCCAACCGAGAGCGGGTTGTGGTTCGAGAACTCGCGGTCAGAGAAGCCGAGCGAGTTGGACTCCCTCCCGGCGATGAACTCGGAGTTCATGAAACATGCCGAGGTAATCCTTCCCTTAGTCAAACAGGGATTGACAGCTCGCGATGTCATCCGAGACTTTGTGAAGAACCGGGTGAGCCCCCTGCGTGAATGGGCTCATCCGGCTTGGGAGATCAAGTCCATGGCAGACAACACCTTGGACTACAATGAAGGTATCTGTCTTTGGCATTCTGGGAACAGTCCTGCCCTCATCCGAGATTGAGAGGTGGACTAACTACCTCCTCAGGGCTTACAATGCCGAGGTAGAGGGCCCCAAGGGATCGCCTCGCCCGCAGAGCTTGGTTCACGCCAGCGACGACCTCAAACAGGAGCGCCGAAAGGTATGTCATTTTTCACTCGGCTTCTGTTTGCAGGTCTTATGTATGCCCAGTGCTAACAATTTTGTCTGAATGAAACAGCTCTTGGGGAGATTCGCCGAGGCGATATTCCCGAGCGAGAACGTCGGTCCCCTGGGAAAATCGACGATGAAGTACGTGAAGAAGATCTCCCCGAAGCCCAGGACGAGGAATCCTGTCCCCAAGAAATCCAAGCAAAATCTTGGAGAGGGGTCTTCACGGAGTATCCCTCCTACCGCAAGAAAGACTGCGGTAAGATATCACATTCCTTCTGTTCTTTCAGGTGCAGACTGGAATCACTTCTTCGTCGTACAGGGGGAGAGGAGCGAGGAGGAGGAGGAAGATGATGTCCCCCTAATCCGCCGGAGCAGGAAGATAGCTGGCTCTCCATCTGGCGACGCTCCAACTCGTCCCGCAGAAGTAGAAGAAACTGTAGCGGACCCCGCAGCCACTAAAAGTCCCGTGGTTGCGGGCGAAATCCCTGCTCCTGAAGCCCCCGAGGCTTCAGGGTCTGTTGCTTCTCCTTCCCTGACCGAAGGGGCGACCATGGTAAGACTCTTTCATGGTCATATTTTCTTCAATTCCCTCTATATACTCGTTCATTGAATTAATGGTTATTCAGGAAGAAGAGCTTCCCCCTGCGACTCCTATGAGTCCCAGGTAGGAAAATCCTCCACTCCTGCGGATAGGAGAGGAGGTGACCGAACAAAGCCCTGTGGAAGTTGCGGACGAGGTGCCGACCCTAGAAGTCCAGAAGCCCTCCAGGCCTTCGGACGCAACCCTGCCGACCGGGCAGGTTGCTCAGGTATGAACTCTTAGCACTTTAAGCCCTTATTTTCCCTTATGAATATGCTTACAGGAGAACACACATAGGGGGAAAAGGCCTTGTTCACAAAGAGGAAGACTAGGATAGACAACAACTGTCCACTTTCTCAGGGAGAGCCTTCCCTGAAATCCCAAAAGCTGATGGGATTTCAGATAAGGTAAGAACCCTATCTTGGTTGTGCTAAAATGAATTGCGATAATTACCAACGTGATCGTTGGTCCCTCTTTTCTTGGTAGGCGAAAAGAGGTAGCACCAAGCCCTTCAACCTCCCCGGGGAGGGTTGAAGTCGCTACTAGTGCTGGAGCCTCCAATGAGGAGCGCTCCGCCCCCTCGATCCAGGAAGTAGTCCGGACCGTGAGGGATGAAGTAGGCGCGGAGACTCAATCGCAGGCAACAGCAACTGGGGATGATGCCCAGCAGGCACATCCGCCGGCTACTTCCGTCGAGGTAGCGACGGCCTTCTCGACGAGATCTCCAGCCATCCCGGAGGATGTTTCGTTCCGGGAGTATACAAAGGTATGATGAACTTCTCTTTTGGTACCTGAATCGTGCATAGGATACCCTTAACTTCTCTTTGTATCGCAGGAACTATCCCGGATGACAGCCAGGTCGCTCGCTATGGTAGCGAGCGTCGAGGCCATACAAAAAGAATGAGACAGTTTGTGCAGGTAAGGATCAATACCCTCAATTTGTATAGATACAAATTTGTCATGACCACTTCTTTTGTTCTGTCACAGAGAGGTGGCGTTTCTGAAGGAAGAAGTGGCCGCGGTCAAGCTCCATTCGATCTCCGTGCTCTCAAATCAAGAGATCGAGCTTAACCGGCTGCGGTCAGAACTTTCTGGTAAGTCAATTCCTGACTAGGAAGACTTAAGTTCTTAATATGTGAATAACACTTCCCCTTACTACAGCGCAAGCAGGTCAAATAACACAACTCAGTCAGGACAAAATGATCCTCCAGCACTCCATTGACTCCTCCCAAAAGGCGAACAGAGACCTGAGCCAGTCTATCTTCGAAAAGCTAAAGATGGTGGCTCGTCTCCTGAGGGTTGATGTGGTCGAAACCACAAAGGACGACCTCAGTGCAAATGACTGGTCTACACTAGTCATCGCCCAGGCAGAGTCACTTCTCGAGTATCTTCCTGAAGATACACGGCGACGTGAAGAGGCGATCAGAACGAGGGTTAGATCAGCAGCTTCTGCCATTCTTAGCCAGTTTTGTCTCCACCATGGCCCAGATGCGGATATGAATCCACTGGTGGGACCGGTTGAGATCAAGAGTGAGGAACAATTGGACACGATCATGGAGGAGGTCACTCTCCTTGTAAATAAGCTCCTGACTGAGCTCGGGATTGAGTAATTCCTATATCTATACAGAAATAACATATAGAATGCAAATGCATGTACAAATTGTTTTTGAAAGAAAATAAATATAATCTTGTTTTTTGTTGTTTCATATTATAAGCATATCCCCTTAGCCCCCGCCTGTGATTATAATACTGAAGGCTTAGTATTATAAACACAAGACCAATACAAGTGTAATGACCAGGGATATGTGATCGGACCAACAATCATGACCAAAGTAACGCCTAATCTTACTTGCGAACCGGCAGCCACTCAAATTTCCGAGGACTTACCAGAAAGTCCCGTATGCATTGAGAAACGGCTTATTTAGGAGTGACTTATCTGGAAGCGGTCATGAGATCGGCCAACGAATCCGACTAGAACGTTGTGATGATCTAACCGCCGGCGACCAGCCCCCGAGTCAAATTTGTAACACATGGGGATAAAGGGAAATGTTCATCGTATGAAACCAAAACACTTTTTGCTTTATCAAAAAATGCTAATTGAACAGGAAAAGGGATGGAGCACTTACACGTAGAACTTACGCAGTTGATCGATGTTCCATGTATTGGACAAAATTTGGCCATCCTCCATGGCTAACCGAGCGGATCCTGGTCGCGGCATGAGACAACAGTGTAAGGGCCTTCCCACTTCGGGGAGAATTTGTTGCGATTAGACTGGTCTTGAATTTTTCGTAAAACCAGGTCGCCCACGTGAAGACTACGTGGACGCACCCTTTTGTTATGGTACTTGTGCAAAGCTTGCAAGTATGCTGCGGACTTAATCAACGCGCGATCACGCCTTTCTTCTAAGAGGATGAGATCCTGTGATCGCTGTTCAGACTGATCAACTCGTCCGAATTGTTATGTCCGAACAGACCCAATACTAACTTCCATAGGCAACACAGCCTCGGCCCCATAGACCAGATGGAAGGGCGTCTCACCGGTGGCTCGACTAGAGGTAGTTCGTAGTGCCCATAGAATGGTATAGAGCTCGTCTGCCCAAGCCCCCGAGCGAGTCTTAAGGCGATCAAAAACACGTTTTTTGATGCCTTGCAGTATCTGCCCGTTGGCCCGTTCCACAGCACCATTGCTTTGTGGATGCGCCACAGAAGCAAAGCACACCTTGGTCCCAATCTGATTGCAGTAGTCCAGGAAAAGACCACTGGAGAATTGGGAACCATTGTCTGTGATGAGACGATTTGGAGCACCAAATCGAGCAATAATGTTCTTATGGAAGAACTTTTGTGCTGCTGGCGCGGTAATATTTCTTACTGGTTCGGCCTCAATCCACTTTGTAAACGTGTCAATGGCCTACGAACAGAAACTTGTACCCATTGACCGCTTGTGGCATAGGACCGACAATATCCATTCCCCAGACAGCAAAAGGCCATGCGAGGGGAATGGTCTGTAACGCGTAGGCAGGTTGATGATCCTGTCTCACGTGGAACTGACACTGAGGACACGTCTTGACCATGTTTTTGGCATCATCGAGTGTCGAAGGCCAGTAAAATCCTTGTCGAAAAGCTTTTCGACCAGTGTTCGATATGACGCGTGTGCACCGCATACACCATCATGTATCTCTCTCAAGAGGGTTTTACCTTCCTCTTGGGATATGCAGCGCATGAATACTCCTTGAGTACCCTTTCTATACAAAACCCCATCTATGAGCTTGTACAAACGAGCTTTTCGAATTAACCGATCGCTTTCGACTTCGATCCTCGGGTAGGGTCCCATGTTCAAGATAGACTCTCAATGGATGAGTCCAATCCTGTTCCTGACCGAGGTTGGTAACGCAGGCTATCACCGGATTCAACCTCGACCGAAGTCATGATCGAAGGACAGTCCAAGTGTTCAATGAACACTCCTGCCAGAGCGGATGTGCGTGAGGACCCAATTTTGGATAATTGGTCTGCGAGAATGTTGTCCTTTCGCAGGATGTATTGGACTTTGAAATGACTGAAGTGTTTTTCCAATCTCTCACTTCCTCCAGGTAATGAGCCATTGTCTCATCGGAGGTGCTGTACTCCTTGTTTACCTGGTTTACGACTAGCTGTGAGTCTCCCCTCACCACTAATCGATGGACTCCGAGGAATTTTCCTGCCCGGAGCCCTGCAAGAAGACCTTCAATACTCCGCTACGTTGTTAG
Organism: Pharus latifolius; assembly: GCA_019359835.1. Taxonomy (NCBI): domain Eukaryota; kingdom Viridiplantae; phylum Streptophyta; class Magnoliopsida; order Poales; family Poaceae; genus Pharus; species Pharus latifolius. Next base: position 94,908,753 of record CM033319.1, read on the forward strand.
TCGCAATGAACTGTAATTGGATGACATACTTAAGCTTTCGCCCTGAGGCGTAACTAAGACCACTCCAGCCCCCAAGTGTTGGAAACTACGGGAGCCATCAAAATACATTGTCCAGTGATGGGGGAATTCCAATTCCTCGAGCACCTGCATGGGTGGCTCAGGGTTGGTCCATTCGACCACAAAGTCGGCCAAAACCTGAGACTTAACCGCCATGCGGGGCGTGAAATGGATATCGAAAGCACCGAGTTCGACTGCCCATTTGCCGATTCGACCAGAATTTTCTGGATTTCGGACAATATCCCCCAAAGGAAAAGAGGAGGGTACTGTGATCTTGTGAGCTTGAAAGTAATGTCGTTGCTTACGGGAAGCCATCAGTAGTGCGTAAAGTATCTTCTGGACCTCAGGGTAACGCTCCTTCAGACCATGAAGCACCTCGCTCACATAGTAGACGGGTCTGTGTATTCCTTCCCTATCCGCGATCAGGACACGCTGACCGCATGAGGTGTGGCCGCCAGATAAAGAAGCAATGGGTCTCCTTTGTCGGGAGACACCAACACTGGCGGACTGGATAGATATGTCTTTACCTCCTGAAACCTTTTCTCGGCCTCATCGGACCATTTGAAGTTGTGATGCTTCCGCAAGGCTTTGAAGAAAGGTAATCCCCTTTCACCTAGTCGCGATATGAAACGACTTAAGGCCGCCATGCGACCAGCCAGGTGTTGAACATCTTTCATGGTCGAGGGCGACCTCATTTGTTCGATGGCCCTGATTTTCTCAGGATTAAGTTCGATGCCCTCTGGAACAAACAAGGAAACCAAGAAGTTTTCCTGAAGAAACCCCGAAAGAACATTTCTCCGGGTTTAATTTTATTCCAAAGCGATTCAAATTACAGAAGGTGTCAATCCTCGTCACGTATATGTATTCAAATAAAGATAGTGAGTTGGAATCTTTCAACCCGTCAGTAGATTTTCATCATTCTTACTAAAAATTTGATAAAAACTAATAACACAGAAACATCGTATACTGCAATCACTATTTATATATATTGTTTCGAATCGGTTCAATCAAGAAAAATTGGTACGTTCTAAAGACAAATATTGACAACTAAAAAACACAAGTAGAACTACAAAGTATAAGACACGAGAGGATACATCCAAACCAATGTGAAAAACGGTTTGATTAAAATTTAATCATATATCCAAATTAGATAGTGCAATCGACAAGCTTCAGATATATCAATGTGAAAAAAAATTTTGTTGTCTGGATACAGGTATATATATTCAAATTAAGACAGAGTCGGAATTGCTCGACCCATCGGTTGATTTTAATCATTCTTACTAAAAATTTGATAAAAAATGATAACACAGAAACTTCGTATACTGCAATCACTCTTTATATATATTGTTTCGAATCGGTTCAATCAATAAAAATTGGTAGGTTCTGAAGACAAATATTGAAAACTAAAAAACACAATTACAACTACAGAGCATAAGACACGTGAGAATATATCCAAACCATTGTGAAAAAAGTTTTGATTAAAATTTAATCATATATCCAAATTATATAGTGCAGTCGACAAGCTTCAGATATATCAATGTGAAAAAAAATTTTGTTATCTGGATACAAGTATATATATATTCAAATTAAGATAGTGAGTAGGAAATCGTTCGACCCGTCGGTGAATTTTAATCATTCTTACTAAAAATTTGATAAAAACTGATGTCCCAGAAACTTCGTATATAGCAATGACAATTTATATATACTGTTTCGAATTGATTCAATCAAGAAAAAAAATTGGTAAGTTCGGAAGACAAATATTGACACCTAAAAAACACAAGTACTCTACAAAGTATAAGACACGTGAGAATATATCCAAATCATTGTGAAAAAGTTTTGATTAAAATTTAATCATATATCCAAATTAGATAGTCCAGTCGACTTGCTTCAGATATATCAATGTGAAAAAAAATTTGTTGTCTGGATGCACGTATATATATTCAAATTAAGATATGAGTAGGAATAGTTTGACCCATCGGTAGATTTTAATCATTCTTACTAAAATTGATAAAAATTGATAACACAGAAACTTCGTATACTGTAATCACTATTAGATATACTGTTTCGAATCGGTTCAATCAAGAAAAATTGGTATGTTCTGAATTCAAATATTGACAACTAAAAAATACAAGTAGAACTACAAAGTATAAGACACATGAGAATATCCAAAACATTGTGAAAAAAGTTTTGATTAAAATTTAATCATATGATCCAAATTAGATAGTGCACTCGACTAAGCTTCAGATTTATCAAGTGAAAAAAATTATTGATTGTGTGATACACGTATATATATGCAAATTAAGATGGTGAGTAGGAATCGTTCGACCCGTCGTAGATTTTAATCATTTTTACTAAAAATTTGATAAAAACTGAGTAACCCAGAAACTTCGTATACTGCAATCACTATTTATATATACTATTTCGAATCAGATTAGTCAGAAAAAATTGGTAAGTTCTGAAGGCAATATTGACAACTAAGAAAACACATTACAACTACAAAGTATATGACACGTGAGAGTATATCCAAACCATTGTGAAAAAGGTTTGATTAAAATTTAATCATATATCCAAATTAGATTGTTCAGTCGACAAGCTTCAGATATATCAATGTGAAAAAAATTTTGTTGTCTGGATACACGTATATATATTCAAATTAAGATAGTTTGTAGGAGTCGTTCGACCCGTCGTTGGATTTAATCATTCTTACTAAAAATTTGATAAAAATTGATACCTAGGAACTTCGTATATTGCAATCACTATTTATATATACTGTTTCGAATCGGTTCAATCAAGAAAAAAATTGGTAAGTTCTGAAGACAAATATTGACAACTAGAAAACACATTACAACTACAAAGTATAAGACCACATGAGAATATATCCAAATCATTGTCAAAAAGGTTTGATTAAAATTAATCATATTTCCAAATTAGATACTCCAGTCGACAAGCTTCAGATATATCAATGTGAAAAAAATTTTGTTGTCCGGATACACGTATATATGTTCAAATTAAGATAGTGAGTAGGAATCGTTCGACCGTCGTAGATTTTAATCATTCTTACTAAAAATTTCATAAAAACTGATCACACAGAAATTTCGTATACTGCAATCACTATATATATACTGTTTTGAATCAATTAAATCAAGAAAAAATTAGTAAGTGCTGAAGACAAATATTGACAACTAAAAAACACAAGTACAACTACAACGTATAAGACACGTAAGAATATATCCAAACCATTGTGAAAAATGGTTTGATTAAAATTTAATCATATCCAAATTAGATAGTGCAGTCGACAAGCTTCAGATATATCAATGTTGAAAAAAAAATTGTTGTCTGGATACACGTATATGTACTCAAATCAGAGATAGTGAGTAGGAATCGTTCGACCGTCAGTAGATTTTAATCATTCTTACTAAAAATTTCATAAAACCTGATAACACAAAACTTCGTATACTACAATCACTATTTATATATACTGATTTTGAATCGGTTCAATCATGAAAATTTGGTATGTTCTGAAGACAAATATTGACAACTAAAAAACACAAGTACAACTACAAAGTATAAGCCACGTGAGAATATCCAAACCATTATGAAAAAGTTTTCATTAAAATTTAATCATATATCCAAATTAGATAGTCCAATCGACTTGCTTCAGATTTATCAATGTGAAAAAAATGTTGTTGTCTGGATACACGTACATATGCAAATTAAGATGATGAGTAGGAATCGTGCGACCTGTCGATAGATTTTAATCATTCTTACTAAAAATTTGATAAAAATTGATAACACAGAAACTTCTTCTACTGCAATCATTATTTATATATATACTTTTTCAAATTGGTTTAATTAAAAAAAATTGGTAAGTTCTGAAGGCAAATATTGACAGCTAAAAAACACAACTGCCACTACAAAGTATAAGACACGTGAGTATATATCCAAGCCATTGTGAAAAATTGTGTGATTAAAATTTAATCATATATCCAAATTAGATAGTTCAATCGACAAGCTTCAGATATATCAATGTAAAAAAAATTTTGTTGTCTGGATACACGTATATATATTCAAATTAAGATAGTGAGTAGAAATCGTTCGACCCGTCGGTAGATTTTAATCATTCTTACTAAAAATTTGATACGTACTGATCACACAGAAACTTCGTGTACTACAATCACTATTTATATATACTGTTTCGAATCGGTTCAATCAAGAAAAAACTGGTAAGTTCTGAAGACAAATATTGTCAACTAAAAAACACAAGTACAATAACAAAGTATAAGACACGTGAGAATATATCCAAACTATTGTGAAAAATGGTTTGATTAAAATTTAATCATATATCCAAATTAGATAGTGCAGTCGTCAAACTTCAGATATATCAATGTGAAAAAAATTTTGTTGTCTGGATACATTTATATATTCAAATTAAGATAGTCAGTAGGAATCGTTCGACCCGTTGGTAGATTTTAATCATTCTTACTAAAAATTTGATAAAAACTGATAACACAGAAACTTCGTATACTGTAATCACTATTTATATATACTGTTTCGAATCGGTTCAATCAAGAAAAATTGGTATGTTCTGAAGACAAATATTGACAACTAGAAAACACAACTACAACTACAAAGAATAAGACACGTGAGCATATCCAAACCATTGTGAAACAAGTTTTCATTAAAATTTAATCATATAATCAAATTAGATAGTCCAATCGACTTGCTATAGATATATGAATGTGAAAAAAATTTTGTTGTCTGGATACACGTATACATATGCAAATTAAGATGGTGAGTAGGAATCGTGCGACCCATCGACCCCCCTCGGTAGATTTTAATCATTCTTACTAAAAATTTGATAAAAATTGATAACACAAAAACTTCGTATACAGCAATCATTATTTATATATACTATTTCAAATTTGTTCAATTAAAAAAAATTGGTAAGTTATGAAGACAAATATTGACAGCTAAAAAACACAAGTACAACTACAAAGTATAAGACACGTGAGAATATATCCAAGCCATTGTGAAATATTGCTTGATTCAAATTTAATCATATATCCAAATTAGATAGTGCAGTCGTCAAGCTTCAGATATATCGATGTGAAAAAATTTTGTTTTCTGGATACACGTATATATATTCAAATTAAGATAGTGAGTAGGAATCGTTCGACCGTCGGTAGATTTTAATCATTCTTACTAAAAATTTGATAAAAACTGATAACACAGAAACTTCGTATACTGCAATCACTATTTATATATACTGTTTCGAATCGGTTCAATCAAGAAAAATTGGTACGTTCTGAAGACAAATATTGACACCTAAAAAAAACACAAGTAGAACTACTAGTTTCCAACCCCTCTTAATAGTACGGTCAAACTAGTAAAAAGAAACTTGTCAACCCGGTCTGTCTCCAAACACCGAGACCAGTAAAACCCTAAGAAAACAATCCTTAATCTTGGAATTTACCTTAAGTGAAGTTCAACCTCGTGAAGTTCGACCGCTTGACGCTTGTCCCCACAAGGCTCGAGCTCGCTAAGCTTGACCTCGCGAAGCTCGGCCGCTTGACACATGTCCTCGCAAAGCTCGACCTTGCTAAGCTGGACCTCGCTCGAGATGTCGCATATCGACTTCATCCTCTTCACACCCTTGCTCGCTTTTATCCAGCAATCAAACTGAGACTACAATACGTACACTCAATGCACAACATTAGTCTCATATATAAGTCATCATTAATCACCTCCAGAGAAACTACTCCACACAGGAGTTGGCTCAACGGTTTCTCTTTCAAATGACATGACAAACTATATTCAACGAGTAGCAAATGAGTATAAGATAAAATACAGCAATCATTATTTATATATACTTTTTCAAATTGGTTCAATTAAAAAAAAATTGGTAAGTTCTGAAGACAAATATTGACAGCTAAAAAACACCAGTACAACTACAAAGTATAAGACACGTGAGAATATATCCAAGCCATTGTGAAAAATGGTTTGATTAAAATTTAATCATATATCCAAATTAGATAGTGCAGTCGTCAGGCTTCAGATATATCAATGTGAAAAAAATTTTGTTGTCTGCATACACGTATATATATTCAAATTAAGATAGTAAGTAGGAATCGTACGACCCGTCGATAGATTTTCATCATTCTTACTAAAATTTGATAAAAGCTGATAACACAGAAACTTCGTATATTGCAATCACTATTTATATATATAAATAGTGATTGCAATACAGCGCTCCATTGACTCCTCCCAAAAGGCGAACAGAGACCTGAGCCAGTCTATCTTCGGAAAGCTAAAGATGGTGGCTCATCTCCTGAGGGCTGATGTGGTCAAAACCACAAAGGACGACCTCAGTGCAAATGACTGGTCTACGCTAGTCATCGCCCAGGCGGAGTCACTTCTCGAGTATCTTCCTAAAGATACACGGCGACGTGAAGAGGCGATCAGAACGAGGGTTCGATTAGCAGCTTCTGCCATTCTTAGCCGGTTTCATCTCCACCATTGTCTCATTTAACGAATGCACCAGCAGTGTTCATGAATCTGATGAACAAAGTTCTCATGGAATTTCTAGACAAGTTTGTCATTGTGTTTGTCGATGACACTCTCATCTTTTTAGAGTCAGAGGAAAAGCACGCACAACATCTCAGGATGGTGCTGGAAAAGTTAGTAGAACAGTTGCATGCCAAGTTTGATAAGTGTGCCTTTTGGTTAAAAGAAATCTCATTCTTAGGCCACATTATCTCTGGCAAAGGAATCTCCATGGATCCATCAAAAATTCAGGCTATCATGGAATGGAAACAACCACTAGTACAGAAAAGATTTCTTCTATCGGTAAAAAACACCCTTCTACTATCGGTTTTCGTACCGACAGAGATAGACACGATAGAACAAGATAGAACATTTTCTATCGGTAAATAACCGACATAAGAAATTCACAATTCTATCGGCATCTTAGGAGTGTACCGATAGAAAACCCGTCGTAGTCTGACGATTACGGTGGAAAATGTACCACTATTCTAACGGTTAATTACATGATTACCGACAGGAAAATATTACTATTCAATCGGCACCTTATGATTGTACCGATAGAAAACCCGTCGTCGTCTGACGTTTAGCGTTGGGAAAAATATCGCTATTCTAACGGTTAATTACAAGTTTACCGACAGAAAAAGTTTAGTACTCTCTCGGTTGGAAATTAGATTACCGATAGAAAAAAGCTTAGTACTCTCTCAGTTGTGTATGAGTTCACCGGCAGGAAAAATCACACTCTTCTAACGGTTAATTATAAGTTTACCGATAGAAAAACTACTGTAGTCTCTCGGTTGTGGATGAGTTCACCAGCAGGAAAAGTCACACTATTCTCACGGTTAATTTCTAGTTTACCGATAGAGAAAGTGGTAGTAGTCTCTCGGTTGTGGATGAGTTTACCGATAGAAAAGTGGTAGTAGTCTGTCGGTTGTAAATGAATTTATCGATAGAACATTCACATATACAGTACATTATTTACATTCACAATACAGTACATTCACATATACAGTACAAATGCAATACATTATAGATTGGATACACAATACAGTACAGATGCAAAGAAGGGTAAATTCACAGAACAGATTGACACATTAGACAGTTATTCACATTTATTCACATATAATGGACAAATACAAATTGCAATCCAATGTGGACATTTATTCACATGTATATAAAAGTCTATGCACAGAGTACACGAAAAAGAAAAATTATCATGGCGGATGGTTGGGCGCAACTTCCTCCATGACATATTGAGCCCAGATTTGTCTAAGATCTCTAATATTTGCATTTTCGTATGAGTCTTTCGACATGGCGATCTGCAAGCATGTGTGAATACTTAGTAACTAACTTCCTAATTTAGAACGTGACACCCAATTTTCAAATTTGAGTTAGCTATCGATGCTTACTTGGGGGAATTGGGCAAAGTTTGTCTGCACTAGGTCGTACATGTAGCGCAACACATAAAACCCACATTCCCACGATTGCGGCTGCTGATGGCACTGAGATAATTGCATATGCGAAGACATGTTAGCTTTTGTTTCCATAAACTAATTAAGCATAAACAAAAAGTCTCGTGAGTACCTCATATTCTTTCCAAGCTAGTAGGGAGCCCTGCGGTGTGGCATGCCTCCCTCCAGCGGACACATATTTATCAAAAGCCTTGCATTTCAGTTAGTATTGCCGGTTAATGTATTATCATTAGCTAGTGAGGTGAAAATTTAAATCAAACATATAAGTTACTTACGCCTCCATATTCCCCTTGACCACATATTCGATCGATAATCTGTCACTCATCGAATCGAGGTAGTACACCTCGTTCCTCAGCGGACAAATCACGATGAGGATCCAGTGGCCCCTGCATTGTACGTAAAAGAGGACCGCTAGCTCAAAGTATATCTCAGGTGTAACATACAAGATCGAGTTAAATTAGTACGAAATGCACTAACCTTTGGTGGTACGCACCAGAATGAACTCCCTGTCCTGCTGCGCCATCAGCGCCTTGGATATGTACTTCTCAGCGTGCGCGGCGTCGTGCTCTAGCATCGTGAGGCTTATTTTCTCTGGGTCGAGGAAACCCACCTTGTCACACACAGCCTCCGATGCTAGCCAGTACATGCACCTGCATGCAAAGGACGACATTAGTATTGCACAGAAAGTTACTACATTTCAAATGAACTACAACAATGCAAAGTTAGCAAACAGAGTTAGAAAACAGCAATACATAGCATCAGCAAACTCACATGACTCCAGTCCGTATGATGGACATATCGAGCTGCCGCCAGTTGTAGAGGTCGAACAGATCCTCGTGTGCCACGGATATACTCCCGGGCTCACGGTGGAACTGCCCAGGCCTGTAGGAAACTAAGAAGTTCAGATTGCGCCGAGCTCGGTGTAGGTACCACTCGTGGAGGTCTCTGGTTGATCGATCCAATTTGCGCAAAGCTGCCTCCGACATGAGTGGGAACCCATTCCTGAACCTCTCCGGCTGTCCCTGTCGCCCTTTTCCCTTGCCTTTGCCCTTGCCTTCTGCCAGGGACTGAGCGCGTACCTTCGAAGGCAAGGGCGAGGTGATGGCGGCTTTCTTTCGACGTGAAGGCGTGGATGCGCTGGGTGGGGTCGAGGCCATCTTTGATGTGTCCAGGGTCGCACGAGATCGGGCCTCATGCCCCGAGCTAGGGGCGCAGTCCCCTGGGAGCCCAGCGGCAGGCCACTTCAATTAATGAGCACGTATGTTAGAGTATGCAAGTTGAGTGTACTGAGTAGGATGTAATCTAAAATGTGTAGGATTTACCGGTTGTATTAGAATACACTTCTTGGGCCACTGTACGTAGGAGCCCACTGCCTCAGCAAGTGTCTGTAGTTCCTCTGTTGGGACTGGCAATGGAGAATCGTTGTAGCCCGGCATGGCCATGTCCACCTGTACCTTTACGAACCCCAACCGCAGAGGTACACAGTGGACCCGGACATCCGGCCCAGACGAATATACGAAGCCGTGTCCAACCACTTCCAGCCCCGCCTACGTGATTCTGTAGGATGCAGCCCTCCGGCTTCTGCAAATTTGTAACAATTAAAACAGGTTAGCGAAACAACTCTAACAGAATGGGAGTGGCATCAACTTAAGTGCACAGATGAATGCTTGCAGTACCTCAAGTACATCCACTGGATCCGCGAGGACCTTTGAAGCGCAACTGCTTATCCGACCCCGCGGGGTACAGTCGTCCTGGGGATCCGCATCTACACTCTTGGCCAGCAATGCTTCTCTCAACTGTGCAAACTCTTCCCTCAGTTGTGCGACCTCGGACTGCACCTCAGCCTGCACCTCATCCCTTATCTCAGCCCGCATCTCCGCCCGTATCTCCGCCCGTCGCCCGTATCTCCGCCCGTATCTTATCGGAGAGGTCAGCTTCCTTTTCCTTCCAAGAACGGGCCTTCTTCCTCGGTGGAGCCGGATCTACGAAACCGGCCTTCCACGACACAATGGCTCCCACGGCCCGTGTCCGCCCGGGATGCTCCTTATTTCCTAGAGCCCAGGTGAGGATGTCGTTCTCCCTCTGCGGGGTAAACAATCCCTCCGCTGCCTCCTTCTCAAAAGAAATCTGTTACATTTAAAGGTACCTTGTGAGATAAATTGCCTTATATACACTTGTGCACACACAGTTTACGAGGTTAGCCAACTTACCATTCGCCTCACAACGTCGGCATCCCCAGGGGTTGCTAACTGCATAGACCCCGTGGACGACACGGACCCCCTCCCCCTCCACCATCGCTTGCACCTCTCATCCCGGATCTCGGAGAGCAGCAACTCAGGGGTGTCGATGACAGGATTTTGCTCATCTTCCTTCTTCCACTGCTCCTCCTTCCCCGCATAGCCCCGGGATCCGAGCCGATGCGGGTGGTCGTTCCTCTTCTGGATCGCCCTATTCTTCTCGCTAAGGGCCTTGAACTCCTCAGTCCCCTTCTGCTTGGTGAATTCCTCCCATACCTCCTCCGATATGAAGGGGTACTTCTCGCAAGGAGATTTCCCTGCAGCGAGGAAGTTACTGACAGCCAGCTCTTAAAGGTTTTTCATGTTCCGTTCATGTCCTTCAAGCAGGCAGTCCTAGGTGTATCGTCGGGGATGTTCCACTTAGCCTGTTTCCGAAAAATGTATACAATTAATCACGAGTTAGTTAAACTTTAGTATAAGCCAAGAGAACGTGATTACGAAAGAGTTCAACGATTTCAGTTAATTTAACCTTCACTTCCGCCCACAACCTATCCCTCTCGTCACCGTCACGTCTTTCCAGCTCTGGACGGTGATCTTCACCCTTTCTTTCGCCAACAGCCCAACGTAGGCCGCGTACCTCCCAGCATTCTTTCCAATCGGCCTCCCAAATTGGTTGAACTCACAAGAAAGATCCGTGCGTTTGGCCAAACGCCCCAACGTCGTCGCGCCTTGCCCCACCCTCTTGCGCTGGGATGTAACAACTGCGTCTTCAGTTACGATGGGGTTGGCCCTAGTCGAACCACTAGTACCATCCGATGAAGACGACGACATGTCTTCCCCTACAAAACCATCAACAAACCATATGGCAATTAATTCGCCTTGGAGTTCCATAACTCAGCCCAGGACTGGAGACTAATTAGGGCGGCAAAAGGGAAAATAATACAGAAAGAAAGACATGCATAAATTACTTCCTGAACTGTTCAGAAATATTTTCTATCGGTAAACACATGAGTTGCCGATAGACCATAACAATTACCTCCACAGAAGACAATTTTTCTATCGGCAAACCCGTGAGATACCAATAGAATATAACAATGTTCTCTACATATGGAATTTTGTTGACAAGCCACCATTCACTGTCATCACATAACATTCTCGATGATTTGCTATACTAATATTCATGGGCCAGCATTATTATTTCACACGTAAATATGCACACAAGCATCTAAGTGCCACTGTGCATAATCTGACAAACCTAATGCTAATGGAATATAAAGACATCTAAGTGCCACTGTGCATAATCTCTAGCCTGTATGCGAGTCATCAGGACTTCACATCTATTAGGTTGGGAAAAGTCATGTATAGGCATTTGAAACATATACATCGAAGACCCATCCACATTGCCATATATTCATACCAAGTGAGTAAAAATTCCCAACCAAACTAGTACATTGCATGGCTCATGTCCTTCCAGATCCAAATTAAGTTTTACTACTTGTGCAGAAATATTTTCTATCGGTAAACACATGCTGCCGATAGAATATGTGTAAGAACACCTCCAACATATAATGTGCATTACATGGTAGTTGGATACAATTGATCACACATACAGCAGTATAGATAAGTTAAAATCTCAAAACAGGTTCATTACAGCACTGGAACATATTATGTAAACCCTAATTAAAATCGACATTGCTTGCGGAATGTACATAATCCAACACAATAGGGAACACTAGTGTAATTGCAAAACTCGAAGAATTAGTACGTGCAAAACACTAGGATCAAATAAGGAAGATGCTGGAAATAGAACGACGAATTAGGGTATTTACGGCGGCGATCAGTTCTGGTGATGGAGAGGCGGTGTAGAACGCAGCGGCGGCCGGCGAAGGACGAAAATAAGAACCTGTGGCAGTGGCGAACCAGTGTCCAGCCGGCGATCGTCGTGTGGGAGAGAGGAAGTGAGTGGTCACGGCGAGGTTGTGGTTTTCTTCGCTCTCGAAGAGACGCAGTGCTCTAAGGTGGAACTGTTCGAGTGGAGGGAAACTCAAGGGCCGTGTATGAGTAATACAGTAGTGGAGGAACTTTTCTAGCGGTACAACAAAATGATACCGATAGAATTATGTACTTTTCTATCGGTACAACAAAATATTACCGATAGAAAAAGTAAATTTCCCGGAAAAATATTTGAAGTAGTGGATGCCTTTTTCTATTGGTATAAACAATAAAATCCCGTGAGACCAATTTTTCCCAGAAAATTTTTTTAATTAAGTGCTTGAGATTATAGTATTGGGTGCCCTTTTTCTATCGGTAAAAATAACAAAATTCCGTCAGAGTAATGAAAAGGTACACACAATTTAACATCAAACAGACCGTGGTTGAAAGCTGCAGAATGATAAAGAAAGAGGGAAGATACCCGGAAAATTAGAAAATTGACATAAAAAGAAATTGTTCATTCATTGTTGTTTTATCACTTACAAAAAAAAATAAAACCCAAAATGCTAGGTCAAGGGGTGGTCTTAGCCCCGGCTGCATGTAGAATAGAGTCAGTTAGACTTGCAGCCAAGACGCAGGACTCCTCTAGTGACAAGTTGTCCCTAGGATCAACTACTACCGCTGTCGAGAAGGCCTGCAACCTCCCTCAGCTTCGCTATGGTATCCTTCATAGTCAAACCGCAGCCAGCGATGGTCATATTCGCGGCTTTCTTCTCCTCGCGAAGACGCCTCGTCCTCGCCCTAGCATTGTCACCATCCGTCTTCATGCGCTTAATGCGCTGGAAGAGATCATCAAGGTCAAGCCGTAGCTGAGTGTGCTTGTCCGTAAGGAGCTTGTGCTCCTCCTGGAGGGCCCTCAGGTCGGCCTTCACTTTGGCAGTGTCTTCCACGGCTCCCATTCCCTGTGCAAATCAACAGGTCAAGAATGTACTGAACATGGATTAACAATACAGGGGTAAACCAGGAGATTTAGAGTTCTTACTGGGGAGGGCGTGGCTGACGATCCCATTGAGGTTGCCATTGTGAAAGAGAAGATGAGGAGTCGAACCGTTCGAGAATTAGAAAAACAACAAAATACCGCGACGCATGCCGAGGTACTTATAGAGTTTCCAAGGCGACGCATGGCGACACGGTTGAGAATTCAAAGCGCCAGAGTATTGTTCTATCTGTAAAAACAGGAAAAAACCATCAGACAACAAATACCGTGAGACTACCGAATTTATTCTAACGGTAAATTAGAATAATAGCGATAGAAAAAGTAAACTTTTCGAAAACTTTTAAAGTGCCTGAGAGAAGTGCCTGAGACACATGAAAGTAGCGGATGTCCTTTTCTATCGGTAGAAATAACAAAATACCGTCAGAAAAAATTGATTTTTGGAGAACTTAATTTGAAGAAGCAAGAGGCTGCGATGAGATTTTTGCAAGTGCTCTTTGAAGGGAAGAATTAAGTATTTACAGGATAAAGGTACTGTACATGTTAGAACTCATGCTGTGGAGTACAATTGAGATATATTAATGCTGTGAACTAGCTTATCATTAAGTTCTAAAGAAAAATATACTGCCTGATGTATTAATGATAAGTTCCTCACCTTGCTGCAGAACTTGTGGGCTGTTTGCTTGGCATTTATCCCTGAAATAGAAATTAATCATCAATGGTTCTCAACCCATAATCCTTCTTCGTGGTCATCTCACAGACACGTTGTTTCATCGATATCTCAGTATGGATAGATTGAATGTCCTCTAAAAATGGAGGTATTTCATCGAATTGGTTATACTCCTCTTCGTCGACAACATCTTCGACCCCAACAATACGTCTCTTGCTGTGGAGGACAACATGCAAGTTTGGATTGGCCGGGTCAACGATGTAGAATACCTGTGTGGCTTGCTTTGCAAGTATGAATGGATCGTCTTGGTGTCCGACTCTACCAAGATCGACGAGAGTAAACCCGTAACTGTCAACTTGAACACCTCGAGGGATTTCGACCCATTGGCATCAAATAGGGGAATCTTAAGTAATCCGTAATCGAGCTCCCATATTTCGTCAATAGCACCGTAATATGAGTTCAGCGCCCTTACTGACCTGGTGTCGCACCCCGAAATTGGGACTACGACTACTCCTGTAGAGACCTAGCTCGCTGCAGCTAGTCCCTTATATGCATAGCATATACATACCCTTGACTTCCCAGGATAAGTCAAGCACAAGAGTATATCATATTGCAACAGAGTCACTTACAAAATATTTAAGCAGTGTGGCCTGCTGGCCTTAATATTACATAAGGAGATTACAATGCCTTCGCGGCATACATGGTTTAGCAAAATAACATCTACACAGCAGAAGGTAGGTGACCCACCCACAAAGAGAAGTGGACGGCAGAACAACACACATCAGGGCTCTGGCGGGACTGACACTCCTCCTTCCGGATCCAAGAAGTCCTCCATGCCTTTGTCTTGGTTGTAGAACGCTCCATCTACTGAATTGTAGGTTGCAAGAGTGAGCACTTACGTACTCAACAAGTCATAGGTAAGAGTAGATACATATAGTAGAGATGATATGAACCTAGACTAGTCAAGAATTATGGATGTTTGTAAAATAATCTTTTTCTTTCCTGGCTCAACTCATGGCAGCACCTTTCTATAATATAACATCATCATTCATGTTCACTAAATTATAGCACTACCACGACACGTCGACACACGACAGCCCACGGCAGCACTCCTTATCATGACAACACATGTCATTTGGGTAATCTTGATTTAATATATTTTATTTAGAAAATAATACTTGTGTCACACCCCGTGGATTTAATCCACCGCAGCAGACTCCTAAAACTCGGGAGCACGAAGTATTCGAATACAATTTTTAACTCTGCAGAGAGGTACCAATTTACCCGCAAGATATTCCACTTTCAAGCCCATCCTATCAGAATGATTGGACCCCTGACTCACTTCATACTGTGAGCGGCAAGGTGGAGATAACAGGAACTTTTGTTATGTTTCACTTACAATTCACCCCCCTGACCCTGCAGTTTTCTTCACACAAACCGCAGTTGTGGCGGGCTATACCCCCACCCCTAAGCCTCTTCCCATTACTGGGTCAACGTGCTTGATCAAATCACATTCAGTGATACGTGGAGGAGCTGAACCCCGTGAGTTTAGTGTATTACTTTCCATCTCATGCAGGGGTTTCATGTGCGATTCACATAAGTACTTGTTCAGGCCTATCCCATACCAGGCTTGCGGTTAGTATGTTTCTTCATGCCACTAGACGCACAACACAAGGTTCTAGTCCTTATATGCCAGTGACCAGACCATCCACAACCCTGCACCTTCAGTGCCTACACATCCTTTGCAGTCTAGCACCTCCAGTGCTACCACCATTCCATACCATTTCCTGGTCACGGCTAGGGTTTTATTTCATGAATATAAGTATATAAATATATATAATAGTTCATGGCTCAAAACTTGTTCATTTCACATTTCACAGATAACCAATCTAGTACTGCCAATTCATAAATCAACCATTTCCAATCTTTCTCATGCAGTATTATCTATATTCAAGGTTATGTTATAGCAACTCTTAAAATATAGGTTCGAGATGACCAAGAATATGACTTGCCTTCCGCGTCGTAAAATACAGCAGTTGATGTCGGGTCAACAGTGAAGTCCTCGAACTAGGCTCTTCATCTGTTCTCCAATCAAACAAACAACCAATAATCACAATCTTTTCAATACACTATTATACTATATGCAATAATGCAAAGATGAAGTCTTGATGATTCTGAGATGATTAGGTTAGAAACTGATTAGGATTAGGTTAGTTGCTGAAGGTTTACAAGGTTCCAAATGTCTCAAAAAATCAGAATGATATCAAGATTGCGACTGGTTCGCTCAAAAACAGCGAACGTCTTTAGGTCGACATTCGGTTCAAGGCATCGACATAGGGTCGATGGATGATAGAGGGGTTATCTCAACTTGTGGCAGTAGAATAAAATGTAGAGCACAATTCCACAAGTCTAAGGGACAAGGTTATTTTCAGTTTGCACAACTGAAAAGAGGTGAAAAGAGCTAATGCCACTGGCTGACATGCTCTGGTATAGGGCTGACAATGCCAAAATCTAGGGTTTTAGCATAAACTGTAGTTCAAGGGCTCAAATCAAGTTGTGATAGAAGAAGAAATTGCTGATCACAACCTCAGGAATCTAAGGGACAAAGTTATGCTCAAATTGCACATCTGGAAGGAAGTGAAAAGGGCTAATGTCACTGACTGACATAGCCTGGCATTGATCTTGACATGGCCAGAAACTAGGGCTTGCCATATCTTTTGATCTAGAGCTCCAAATGATCTTGAGGTAGGCATTGATAACAGGAACAAATCATTCAACAGGATCCAAAGCTGAAAATGGTTGGAAGATGATGAAAATCGGTGAAGAAAAGTGGTGGCGACACGGCACAGTGAAGCCACTGGACAAGGTTTTTGGCATGGCTATAACTTGAAATCTGGACAGTTTTAGAGATCGGGCTAGAAGACAAATATGCTCAGGAGGTTGAAGCACATCTTCTGGACAAGGTGTCTGAAGCTGAAACGGCCGGGAAAAGCTTTCCGGTGATCGGCGCCGGAGAAGACACTGATATTGGGGGTTTTTGATACAGGAGATTTGAACTCAATTCCAAGCTTGGGGAGTGAAAGAGAGGTAAGAGTAAGCTATCTGGACAATCAATTTGGCCGGAGGATGGCCGGTGTGGCCTGGCGACGATCGCCAGCGACTGGTGGGCCTCAAATTTGGGGAAACCTTCGATTCGAGCTCAATCTGGAGATCTGGATGCATAGGCTTGCTAATTAGAGCTCACTAATCAATTTGTTTCACAGATTCGAAGACTAATTCAGGGTAAATCGGGCTGCATTGCCGGAACAGGGCATTTAGCAATTCTGGCGATCACCGTCGTTAGGGTCCACCGGAGAGCAATTCAATGCAACAGTACAATCAGGAGGATGAGAGGTACTCACTGCTAGCTTCAATTTGGCAGGAGATGCAGTGAAGTGAGCTGGCACCGTGAGGCCTCGAGCTGGTCTCGCCGGAGAAAAGACGACAGCGAGAGGATTTTCAATTGGCTGAGTTCTGGTGAAGTGAAGCTGTTACAAGGTATGGGGTTGCTTATATAGGCCAGAGGCGGAGCTTGCAAGGAGGTAGCAGCAAGGAAATTGGCGCCGGGGACTTGACTGGCCGGGCGCAGGCGTC
>CM033319.1:94926387-95082594 GCA_019359835.1 Pharus latifolius
TTCCAGCAACTTCGCCGCTCTCTTCTTCTTCCTCGGCGAGCTATCTTTGAGGCCACCGTCGCCAGAGCAAACCGTGGCTTCTCCTTCCAATTCAGCTGCACCAGTGAGTTCCCCTCTTTTCCCTCTCTGTGTCATACTAGTTAATTGCATCCCGACGAACTCCATCGCCGGTGATCACCGCAAAACCAGAAAACCCCTGTTCCAAAAATTAAACTCACTCCAGTGCTTTTCACCACCCATTCCAGTAGAATCAAATGATCTTTAGCCATTTCTTAGCAAGCCTATTCAGCCGGTTTTCAAATTGATGCAGTGCCGTGCGTTTTCCCGATTTTCGCGTGCCACCGTGGTCGTCGTACGTCGCCAACGAGCCTCACTGCAGCTCTCCCAAAACTGAAGTCTCCTACACCTTCCCTGTAACCCCTAGATGGTGTAGTCCAGAGCTCTTAACCTGCATTGCTGTGTGGAGCTAGTTCGTCGTTCAACGTCTTCTCCAAGTCCGTTGACAACGCCGACGAGCTCGCACGCTTAATCTCTGTTCAATTCCTTTCTGCAGATCAATCAGCACCACCCCAGGAGTATTTCCCCTCAATCAATTTCAAGTTCAATCCACTCCTGTTCTCTGTCATCGTGGTTCGTGCTTGTCTCAGGCGGCCGAAGGTTTCAACTTTGCTGTTCGTCGCCGATGAGCCACTCCAGCCAAATTACTTTCACCAGAAACCTCATTTTTTTCTCGCCTACCTCCCAGAGCAAGCAATAGAGTTCAAAGTCTCTGAATCGAAGACCCCCAATATCCAGTGTCGTCTTCTCCAGCACCGGTCGCCGGAATTCTTCCCCGGCCGATCTAGCTCCTGAAACTTTGTCCCTTGGCTTTGCCTTACCTCCCTGAGCATTTTCTTCCACTAGCTCGACATCTGGATCTGCCTAGATTGGACGATATGCCCTTGTCAAGCTTTTGTCCAGAACTGTGTCTGTGCCGTGTCGCCACCGCAGTTCATCACCGGATTTGGCCACCCTCCGGCCACTTTCAGCCCTTGATCCTGTTAAGTATCTTGTTCCTGTTATCAAGGCCTAACTCCCAGACAAAGTTGTGCATCAATTGGAGCCCTGGATCAAAAGTTGTGCTTTGCCCTAGTTTTTGGCAATGTCTGCACTATGTCAGTGAATGTCAGCTACTGGCATTAGCCTTGTTTGACCCCTTCTGGTTGAGCAATGGAAATGCCACTTTGTCCCCTAGATTCCTGGAGTTGTGTTCTACATCTGTTTCTTCTGCCACTTCTCCAGAAAACCTACCTAAGACCAACTTATGGCTATGTCTAGCCGTGGACCGAATGTCGACCCTTCGGCGTTCAATCTTTTCAGCCCATTTCTTCGAGCAGCGCTCGAGTAGCCTTGTCCAGAGCATCTCCCCTGCATGCATGATATATTTTACGTATTATTTCCTATGGAAACTATCTTCTGTATGCTTATATAGTGTATGTGTTGTATTGCTTGTGTCCGCCGCAGTGCCCGAAGTTGAAGGAGCAGAAGAAGTCTTCGAGGTTTCGTCCGAGTAATTAGACCCAGCAGTGCAAGGCAAGTCTCAACCCCTTGATCATGTCTCGCCTAATATTTTCAAATGAAGTATATTAGTTGTTTTCAAAGTATATGCATGCCTTATATTCAAATGAGAGTATGTTCAAATAATGCGGTTGGATATAACCTAAATGATTGTGAAACCCCTCTTTTGATTGAATACCCATGCATCCTTGTCACCCTAGGATATATGCTTAGAATTATGCTTATGCTTGAAAACTTATGCTAAATATCAAATGGTCGCTTATATGAAAAACATGTTTGAAAACCCCTTTTTGTGAAAGAAAATACAAATTAGAATTGATAGTGAGGATTGGTTTGTATGGAGAGGGTGCGGTGCGCACTAGGGAATGTGGATGGCTCCTTACTATTGATTATAAGGACGAGAACCTTGTGCTGCGTCTCTATGCGAATTGTAAACGTACCAACCACTTGCCTGGTATGGGACAGGCACAACTTAGTAGCTTTTTGGTATTAGCAGTTCCCTGCATGGTTTGTCGATCTGGTTTCTCGCGTGGAAACTGGTGGGCCGCAGTTCGGCCATGAGTGATGTGAGTTCAGAAAAATAATGAGAGGAAAAGGTGGAAAGAAGGAAGGCGCCCTAGACCTGATTAAGCCGTGCGCGGTTGTAATCTTAAACGTTCATATGTCTTGCGTGGACACAGACCAAGGCTGTGTCCTGCGGGAACATAGACCAGAGGCTAGGAAATAAGGCAGTGGGAAGGACCCACAACGGTACTTGAGACTTAATTGTCTATTTACCGGGCGGGGATACTGTTAATACTGAATTGCAAAAGCGTTGTGTGATCTCGGCCTTGTCACATGTGTATAAGTCACATGGAGCTGTATCGACTTGAAAGCCGAGTGAAGAAGTGGATTTAAAAAGAGGTACACCTTTGCAAAGTGTAAAAGAAGTATCAGATACTCTGTACTCCCAGGTTCAAGAGTCTTTTCGTAGTGGATGTTATCCATGGGTTTCAGCACAAGTAATGATTTGGAATGTTTTCATAATATGGGTTAATAAAAGTGATGACTCATGGGAGACCATCACATAACAACTTCCAAAGTATAACTTAAGATTTCAAAGTATTGCTCTTAGAAACTAAAAGCTTTTCTTTATGATTTTAGAGTGAAAATCTACTCTATTCTTATATATATATATAAAACCAAAACCCCTTTTCTTGATCACTCCTCATCTATATGCCCGCATTCTTGTAACGAGACTTGCTGAGCATTGTGTAAAAACATGCTCACCCTTGCCTTTGCAAACAATTCTGATCCGTTTGAGACCTAGCCTTGGTTTTCGTACTAGGCTCGCCCAGATTCTAATATGCGGAATGACGGGATCTTACTCGGAAATACCAAAACCCAAAGTAATTGCACAACTCTTTATTTCAAAGAGGGCTTTACACATCGAACGTTAGACACACTTGTCTACGTCGAAGGAACTATAAGTGTCTAAAACTCAAATAAGCTCTATGACTCTTCGATTGAGTTCGATGATCTAAACTAGACCTATTACAAGGTATTTATAGTCCAATCGTATGAGTACGTATCAGACTTAGAGACCTAAACGTATTAGACTCATATAACTAATCCTAAACAGATAAGCTTAGTTATACACATTCGGATCGGATTACAATTCCGAACAGGGAACGAATTCCTTTTCCTGGTCGCAGACCAATCCATGGTCGCGGAACCTTTCCGAACACGGTTAAGGTCGCGAAGCCGTATGCGAACAGGACTTGGTCGCGAATCCGTATGCGATCAGGACTTGGTCGCGAAGCCGTATGCGATCAGGACTTGGAGATCCTCCCGGATCATGACTCCCTTGTTGAGAAGGAGCCAACCCCTGTTGCGACCTCTCGATCAAACTGGAGATGTGGAAATTGGGCTTGTCCATCTTCTTTGGTGTACCACTTTGCCGCACGTGCTCGTTGATCTTTTCGACCGATTCGAAAATTCTCCTTGGTGCCACTGCGGGTCGTAGTCACCTTCTTCTCCAGAATCACATCTTCACGTAGAGGTTCGTCTCGTTGATAGACCAAATCTTCAACAGATGGTACTATGGTATCTGGCTCATCATCCAGCATTGAAGGCTCAAACAGTTTGAGGTGCTCAACATTAACAACCGAGTAAATATCCATGTATGGAGGTAACTCGAGCTGACAAGCATTATTACCCACTTTCCGCAAAATCCGAAAAGGACCATAACGAATGGGTTTGAGCTTCTTACCTTCACCTTTAAGTCTCTCCTTACTCAGATGTAACCATACCATATCACCTTCTTGAAATTGCGCATCAACTCGGTGCCGATCATGTCGCGCCTTGTACTTGAGTTGAGCTTTCAGCAAGTTCTGTTCAACCTCACGATGGAGTCGTTGAATACCTTCCAGGAACTTTTGTGCTCGATCCTGATCAGATGCTTCCTTGCTGTTCTGTGCTGAGGTAGGGATCACAAACTCCATGTCGAATGGACTCTGTGGTAGAAATCCTAAACAAACCTCAAACAGTGACTTTCCAGTCGAACCATGCACTGCTCGATTAAAAGCAAACTGCAGGTACGGTATGCTTCCATCCCAGGTCTTCGGGTGCTTCGAGTTATATCCTCTCAAAAGATGAACAACTGTGCGATTAACCACCTCGGTTTGACCATCAGTTTGCGGATGAAAAGCAGTACTCCTCTTCAGCTTGGTGTCCATCATCGTCCAGAGCGATCGCCAAAAGTGACTAAGGAACCGGGTATCGCGATCAGACACAATAGAAGTCGGCAGTCCGAAGTGTGTCCAAACGTGTTGAAAGAATACACGAGTTGCCTCTTCTCCCGTGATAGTCTTCCGACAAGGTATAAGAATAATCATTTTGGAGAACCGATCAACGACCACGAATAGATAGTCGTTGCCACGTCGGGTCTTAGGCAATCCTCCCAAGAAATCCATAGATATGCTTTCCCATGGTCGCGATGGAACTGGCAAAGGAGTGTACAAACCTATTTTTCGGTTTGCCGGTTTCGAGATGCTGCAGAGACCACAGCCTCGAACAAAGCTAGCCACATCTTGCTGCATACGCGGCCAAACACATGTCGGTGAAGATTTTGCAACGTCTTTGTAACCCCAAAGTGACCAGCTACCTTCGATGTATGCGCTTCTCGCAACCATTGAATTCGAGGTGCTCCATGAGGTATACAAAGTAAATTGCCCTTGTACAAGAGTCCTTCTCGACGAACGAACTCCGTAGGTTTCCCTGTTTCGAGCTCAGTCAGTACTGTTTGAAAATCAGGGTCTTCACTGTACATAGTGGCATAGTCATCATGACATGAGGGCTCGATCTGCATGAACGCTGATAAACAGAGGGTCGTAACTGGTGGTCGCGACAACATGTCCGCCAATTTGTTGTGTACGCCCTTTTTGTACTTAATCACCAGATTGAACTGCTGCAGATACGACATCCACTTCATGTGTCGAGCTTGCTGTAGCTTGGACTGAGTCTGCAAATATTGCAATGGTTGATGGTCGGTGTGGACAACCGTATCTTTCCCCAAGAGATAACACCGCCAATGTTTCACGGCCTGATGCAGTGCGCATAACTCCTTATCATAAGTCGGGTAGTTCTTCTGAGCTCCCTGGAATAACTCAGAGTGATATGCCACTGGTCGACCTTCTTGCATGAGCACTGCGCCCATTGCATAACCTGAGGCATCGGTTTCTAGCTCGAACGGTTTCTGGAGATTCGGCAAAGCTAACACAGGCGCCTCGCTGATCTTCCTTTTCAGCAAGAGAAACGTGTCCTCATGTTTCCCTGTCCACTCGAACTTCTGATCGATCCTGGTTAATGCATGCAACGGAGAAGCCATAATCGAGAAGTGTCGGATGAACTTCCGAAGGTATTGGCATGCTCCCACAAAACTACGCACATCCGTAACTGTTCGTGGTCGCGGCCACTCGCGAATCACTTTTACCTTATCTGGGTCGATTTGCAACATACCGTTGCCGACCAGGAATCCAAGGTAAAGTAGAGTTTGCTGGCCGAACTCGCACTTCTTACGGTTGAGGCGAAGTCGATGTTGCCGAAGCTGATCGAACACCTTTTCGACATGAATGAGGTGCTCATCCCACGATTGACTATAAACTAGTATGTCGTCGAGGTAAACGATGACAAAGTCGTCGATGAACGGTCTCAAAACGTCATTCATAAGACGCATGAAAGTTGCAGGGGCGTTGCAGAGACCAAACAGCATGACCAGCCATTCGAACAGACCTTGTCATGTTTTGAACGCGGTCTTCCACGTATCCTCCTCTCGGATGCTGACTTGATGATATCCCGACTTAAGATCCAATTTGGAGAAGACAATAGCATGCTTCAATTGGTCTAACAGGTCGTCAATACGGGGAAGGGGGTACCGGTTCTTGATGGTGATCTTGTTTAGGGCTCGATAGTCGATGCACATACGCCAAGTCCCATCTTTCTTTGGTACTAACACCACAGGAGATCCACAAGGTGAACTACTTGGTTGAATGACACCATCGTTCAGCAACTCACCAAGTTGTCTTTTGATCTCTTCATTCTCCAATACTGAGTTGCGATACATACTTAGATTGGGCAGTGTCGCATCGGACACAAGCTGAATTTCGTGCTCGACTGGACGTTTCGGTGGACAACCCTGGGTAGTCTCGAACAGATCACTGTATTTCTCCAGTAGTCCCGACAAACGACCAGAATCTTCTTGGCACGCCAACGACAATGCTGGTCAAGTACCATCACTTTGTCCAATGGGTCGAATCATGACAAGCACATACTTGTGACATGCATTAACAATCCGTTTGGCTTGATTTGCGGTAATCAAGTTCGAAGTGTTGACGTGGACGTCTCTACTGATTACGAACTTAACCCCGTCTTTGGTGAGGTCGTACTCTTGCGCTCGCCGATGGAAATGAGCGTCTCGATCATACAGATACGGACTCCCAAATATCACCTGACAGATATCGATAGGGACAACATCGCATTGCACCTCATCGATATACCGTGCAGAGATCGCAAACTTCAACACACACTGACTCGTAATCTGTTGGTTCACGTCGGATGTAAACCAACCTAGCGGATATGGTCGCGGGTGTGTGGTTGTCTTCAAACCAAGTCGCCGAACCAGTCCAGCGGAGACCAAATTCTTTTGACTTCCTGGATCGAATATCGCTGCGACCACTTCGTGCTTCACCTGGATGTTGATAGTGAACAAGTCCTCCGTCGGGTGATGGTCGTTCGGTGGATCCGAACCCTTCTCCTTCGGCATTGCCATCAGAGACAAGGTCGTATCCGCCTCATTAACCGAATTCACTCGGACAACTTCTTCGTCGGGTGAAGTCGCAGTAGCCGTGGTTGTTCTTTTCCCTGGTCCGTTTTTCTTTGGTCGAAGCTCAGGATGAAGCTTGTAGCATTTGTCCTTCGTATGTCCCGCAGCTTGACAATGTTCGCAGAAAGTACCCGTGCCCGATTTCTTCTTCGGACTCGGCTTTTTCTTTGTCGAGGTCACACTTTCCTTCGTGCTTTTGTCGCTGCGGGATTTGTTCTTCTTCTCGATCGCCATAGCAGTTGTGCTCGCGGTCGCGATATCTTGGACGCCGAACAGACTTAGCTCAGTACTGATCGATTTCTGAAATCCAGATGTGTACTTCCGAAATACTTGAGGGTCGGATAGTGAGATGCCAATGACCATTGCTTGTCGTCGAAACTCTGTCGTATAGTCTTGGACGGTCTGGTCGCGCCGTTGGTACAATCGGTGCCAACGCTCCCATCTCTCCTCAAGGTAGCCCATCGGATAGAATTCTTGTCGCAGAAGTCGTTTGAATTGACCCCACGCAAGGTCGTTAGCTTCACCGCTGGCGACAAGGACCTTCCACCATGTCTTGGCGTGGTCCTTCATCTTCAAAGGTGCAAATTTGACCTTTTGAGCGCTACTAAACCTTTTCAGGTTAAAGTAGGTCTCAAGTTGGTCGATCCAAGAATCCAGCTTCTCGGCATCGATCACCCCATCATATATGGGTATATCAATCTTAGCGTCGACTTTAAAAGATCCGAAAGCTAAGGAGGTGTTGGCGAGGTCGTCGGTTTTGTGGTCGCCTTCGTCTTCATCTTCGTCTGCCCTACGCAAGTCTTCACCACTTTTCTCACCCGTAACCTTCCCTACTTCAGGAGGTACAATCATGGCCTGCTGCTTAATCCAAGCAAGCACGGTTTCCATGTCGGTGGAGAGCTTAGCCACTTGTTCGGCTAGGTTAGCTTGAACGGAGGTATCGTCAGACATTGTCGGAGACGCGGCTGTAGGAACCGTCAATTGATCGCCTGGAGTTTCGCCGGAGGTTTTGTAACCCTGGCGAGTCTTCACCATCCACAGGATAGGAAAGTTGCCCTGATACCAACTTGATCCGTTTGAGACCTAGCCTTGGTTTTCGCACTAGGCTCGCCCAGATTCTAATATGCGGAATGACGGGATCTTACTCGGAAATACCGAAACTCAAAGTAATTGCACAACTCTTTATTTCAAAGAGGGCTTTACACATCGAACGTTAGACACACTTGTCTACGTCGAAGGAACTATAAGTGTCTAAAACTCAAATAAGCTCTATGACTCTTCGATTGAGTTCGATGATCTAAACTAGACCTATTACAAGGTATTTATAGTCCAATCGTATGAGTACGTATCAGACTTAGAGACCTAAACGTATTAGACTCATATAACTAATCCTAAACAGATAAGCTTAGTTATACACATTCGGATCGGATTACAATTCCGAACAGGGAACGAATTCCTTTTCCTGGTCGCAGACCAATCCATGGTCGCGGAACCTTTCCGAACACGGTTAAGGTCGCGAAGCCGTATGCGATCAGGACTTGGTCGCGAATCCGTATGCGATCAGGACTTGGTCGCGAAGCCGTATGCGATCAGGACTTGGAGATCCTCCCGGATCAAATTCAGAAGAAAGGATTCGAGGATCCCGATCTCTTTAACTGTGAACACCAAGAAGAGGAAAGAGCCTTTCCAGACAATTTGAGCTTCTAGGAGGGTCATGAGCCAAGTTGAGTCCGATGTGGAGGAAGCCCTTCCAGAGCAGCTGCAGAAGGAAATGAAGACCCTTGTGGTTGCTTTTTGTGTTGTTTTTCTGTGTTCGGTACTTCGATACCGATTCTTGATTTTGAAAAACTCTATACTTTTGTATCAACTTTAATTAGTGCCACCCTTGGCATTATGATATTGTAATAGTGGTCCTTGTGACCCTGTACTTGTTTTATTTACCAGCTTTATTGCTTAAAGTGAATCCTGTTGTTGTGAGCTTGTGATGTACCTTTCTGTGTGCAATCTACCTGGGCGGTTGCCACGAGATTCCTCATGGGAGAGGGTCTCACATATATATAAATATTGATTGCAGTATACGAACTTGTTGTGTTATTAATTTTTATCAAATTTTTAATAACAATGATTAAATTCTACCGATGGGTCGAACGATTCCTACTCACTATCCTAATTTGAATATATATACGTGTATCCAGACAACAAAATTTTTCACAATGCTTTGGATATTCTCAGGTGTCTTATACTTTGTAGTTGTAATTGTGTTTTTTAGTCGACAATATTTGTCTTCAGAACTTACCAATTTTTTTTAATTGAACCGATTTGAAAGGGTATATATAAATATTGATTGCAGTATACGAAGTTATTGTGTTATTAGTTTTTATCAAATTTTTAATAACAATGATTAAATTCTACCGACGGGTCGAACGATTCCTACTCACTATCTTAATTTGAATATATATACGTGTATCCAGACAACAAAATTTTTTTCACTTTGATATATCTGAAGCTTGTCGAATGCACTATCTAATATCGATATATGATCAAATTTTAGTCAAACCTTTTTTCACAATCATTTCGATATTCTCATGCGTCTTGTACTTTGTAGTAGTACATGTGTTTTTAAGTTGTCAATATTGTCTTAAGAAATTACCAATTTTTGTTAATTGAACCGATTTGATAGAGTATATATAAATATTGATTGTAGTATACGAAGTTGCTGTGTTACTAATTTTTATCAAATTTTTAGTAAGAATGATTAAAATCAACTGGCGGGTCGAACGATTCCTACTCACTATCTTAATTTGAATATATATACGTGTATCCGGACAACAAAATTTTCACAATGCTTTGGATATTCTCAGTTGTCTTATTCTTTGTAGTTGTACTTGTGTTTTTTAGTCGTCAATATTTGTCTTCAGAACTTACCAATTTTTTTTAATTGAACCGATTTGAAAGTGCATATATAAATATTGATTGCAGTATATGAAGTTGCTGTATTATTAATTTTTATCAAATTTTTAGTAATAATGATTAAAATCTTCCGACGCGTCGAACGATTCCTACTCACTATCTTAATTTCAATATATATGTGTATCCAGACAACAAAAAATTTTTCACATTGATATATGTGAAGCTTGTCGAATGCACTATCTAATTTGGATATATGATTAAATTTTAATCAAACTTTTTTTCACAATGGTTTGGATAGTCTCACGTGTGTTATACTTTGTAGTTGTACTTGTGTTTTTAACTTGTCAATATTTGTCTTCAGAAATTACCAATGTTTTTTAATTGAACCGATTTCAAAGAGTAGATATAAATAGTGATTGCAGTATACGAATTTGCTGTGATATTAATTTTTATCAAATTTTTAGTAAAAATAATTAAAATCTACCGACGGGTTGAACGATTCCTACTCTCTATCTTAATTTGAATATATATACGTGTATCCGGACAACAAAATTTTTTTCACTTTGATAAATTGAAGCTTTTCGAATGCCATATCTAATTTGGATATGTGATTACATTTTAAACCATCCTTTTTTCTCAATGGTTTAAATATTCTCACGCGTCTTATACTTTGTAGTTGTACTTGTGTTTTTAAGTTGTCAAGGTTTGTCTTCAGAACCTAACAATTTTTTTTACTCGAACAGATTTAAAAGAGTATATATAAATAGAGATTGCAGTATACAAAGTTGTTATGCTATTAAGTTTGACCGAATTTTTAGTAAGAATGACTCAAATCTACCGATTGGTCGAATGATTCCTACTCACTGTGTTAATTTGAATATATATACGTGTATCCAGACAACAAAATTTTTTTCACATTAATGTATCTGAAGCTTGTCGAATGCACTATCTAATTTGGATATATCATTAAATTTTAATCATACCTTTTTTCACAATGGTTTGGATATTCTCACGTGTCTTATATTTTTGTAGTCGTACTTGTTTTTTTTAGTTGTCAATATTTGTCTTTAGAGCTTACCAATTATTTTTTAATCAAACCGATTTGAAAGGGTATATCTAAATATTTATTGCAGTCTATGAAGTTGCCGTGTTATTAATTTTTATCAAATTTTTACTAAGAATGATTAAAATCTACATACAGGTCGAACGATTGCTACTCACTTTCTTAATTTGAATATATATACGTGTATCGAGACAACAAAATTTTTTTCACTTTTATATATCTGAAGCTTGTCGAATGCACTATCTAATTTGGATATATGATTAAATTTTAATCAAACCATTTTTCACAATGCTTTGGATATTCTCAGGTGTCTTATACTTTGTAGTTGTAATTGTGTTTTTTAGTCATCAATATTTGTCTTTGGAACTTACCAATTTTTTTTAATTGAACCGATTTGAAAGGGTATATATAAATATTGTTTGATGTATATGAAGTTGCTGTTTTATTAATTTTTATCAAATTTTTAGTAAGGGTGATTAAAATCTACCGACGCGTCAAACGATTTTTACTCACTATATTAATTTGAATATATATACCTGTATCCAGACAACAAAATTTTTTTCACTTTAATGTATCTGAAGCAAGTCGAATGCATGATCTAATTTGGACATAGGATTAAATTTTATTCAAGCCTTTTTTCACAATGGTTTGGATAGTCTCACGTGTGTTATACTTTGTAGATGTACTTGTGTTTTTAAGTTGTCAATATTTGTCTTCAGAAATTACCAATTTGTTTTAATTGAACAAATTTGAAAGATTAGATATAAATAGTGATTGCAGTATACGAAGTTGCTGTGTTATTAATTTTTATCAAATTTTTGGTCAAATAATTAAAATCTACCGACGGGTCGAACAATTCCTACTCACTATCTTAATTTGAATATACATACGTGTATCCAGACAACAAAATTTTTTTCACTTTGATAAATGTGAAGCTTGTCGAATGAAATATCTAATTTGGATATGTGATTAAATTTTAATCCAACCTTTTTCACAATGGTTTAATTATTCTCACGTCTCTTATACTTTGTTGTTGTACTTGTGTTTTTAAGTGGTCAACGTTTCTCTTCAGAACTTAACAATTTTTTTTAATTGAACCGATTTGAAAGAGTATATATAAATAGAGATTGCAGTATACGAAGTTGTTATGTTGTTAAGTTTGACCGAATTTTTAATAAGAATGATTAAAATCTACCGATTGGCCGAATGATTCCTACTCACTATCTTAATTTGAATATATATACGTGTATACAGACAACTAAATTTTTTTCACTTTGATGTATCTGAAGCTTGTCGAATGCACTATCTAATTTGGATATATCATTAAATTTTAATGAACCCTTTTTTCACAATGGTTTGGATATTCTCACGTGTCTTATATTTTTGTAGTTGCACTTGTGTTTCTTAGTTGTCAATATTTGTCTTAAGAGCTTACCAATTATTTTTTAATTGAACCGATTTGAAAGGGTATATCTAAATATTTATGGCAGTCTACGAAGTTGTTGTGTTATTAATTTTAATCAAATTTTTAGTAAAAATGATTAAAATCTACATACGGGTCGAACGATTCCTACTCACTTTCTTAATTTCAATATATATACGTGTATCAAGACAACAAAATTTTTTTCACTTTTATATATCTTAAGCTTGTCGAATGCACAATCTAATTTGAATATATGATTAAATTTTAATCAAACCATTTTTCACAATGCTTTGGATATTCTCAGGTCTCTTATACTTTGTATTTGTACTTGTGTTTTTTCGTTGTCAATATTTGTCTTCAGAAGTCACCAATTTTTTTTAATTGAACCGATTTGAAAGGGTATATATAAATATTGATTGCAGTATATGAAGTTTCTGTGTTATTAATTTTTCTCAAATTTTTAGTAACGATGATGAAAATCTATCGACGCGTCAAACGATTCCTACTAACTATATTAATTTGAATATATATACGTGTATCCAGACAACAAAATTTTTTACACTTTAATATCTCTGAAGCTTGTCGAATGCACTATCTAATTTAGATAAATGATTAAATTTTAATCAAACCTTTTTTCACAATGGTTTGGATAGTCTCACGTGTGTTATACTTTGTTGTTGTACTTGTGTTTTTAAGTTGTCAATATTTGTCTTCAGAAATTACCAATTTTTTTAATTGAACTGATTTGAAAGAGTAGATATAAATAGTGATTGGCGTATACGAAGTTGCTGTGTTATTAATTTTTATCAAATTTTTAGTACAAATAATTAAAATATACCGACGGGTTGAACAATCCCTAATCACTATCTTAATTTGAATATATATACGTGTATCCAGATAACAAAATTTTTTACACTTTGATAAATGTGAAGCTTGTTGAATGCCATATCTAATTTGGATATGTGATTAAATTTTAATCCAACCTTCTTTCACAATGCTTTAAATATTCTCATGCGTCTTATACTTTGTAGTTGTCCTTGTGTTTTTTAGTTGTCAACGTTTGTCTTCAGAACTTAACAATTTTTTTTAATTGAACCGATTTGAAAGAGTATATATAAATAGAGATTGCAGTATACGAAGTTGTTATGTTGTTAAGTTTGACTAAATTTTTAGTAAGAATGGTTAAAATCAACCGATTGGTCGAATGATTCCTACCCACTATCTTAATTTGAATATATATACGTGTTTCCGAACAACAAAATTTTTTTCACTTTGATGTATCTGAAGCTTGTCGAATGCATTATCTAATTTGGATATATCCTTAAATTTTAATCAAACCTTTTTGCACAGTGGTTTGGATATTCTCACGTGTGTTATATTTTTGTAGTTGTACTTGTGTTTTTTAGTTGTCAATATTTGTCTTTAGAGGTTACCAATTATTTTATAATGAACCGATTTAAAAGGGTATATCTAAATATTTATTGCAGTCTACGAAGTTGTTGTGTTATTAATTTTTATCAAATTTTTAGTAAGAATGATTAAAATCTACATACGGGTTGAATGATTTCTACTCAATTTTTAATTTGAATATATATACGTGTATCGAGACAACAAATTTTTTTCACTTTTATATATCTGAAGCTTCTCGAATGCACTATCTAATTTGGATATATGATTAAATTTTAATCAAACCATTTTTCACAATGCTTTGGATATTCTCAGGTGTCTTATATTTTGTAGTTGTACTTGTGTTTTTTAGTTGTCAATATTTGTCTTCAGAAGTTACCAAATTTTTTTAATTGAACCGATTTGAAAGGGTATATATAAATATTGATTGCAGTATATGAAGTTGCTGTGTTATTATTTTTTATCAAATTTGTAGTAAGGATGATTAAAATCTATCGACGCGTCTAACGATTCCTACTCACTATATTAATTTTAATATATATACATGCATCCAGACAACAAAATTTTTTTCACTTTAATATATCTGAAGCTTGTCCAATGCACTACCCAATTTGGATATATGATCAAATTTTAATCAAACCTTTTTTCCCAATGGTTTGGATATTCTCACGTGTCTTATACTTTGTAGTTGTACTTGTGTTTTTAAGTTGTCAATATTTGTCTTCAGAAATTACCATTTTTTTTAATTGAACCGATTTGAAAGAGTTGATATAAATAGTGATTGCAGTATACGAAGTTGCTATGTCATTAATTTTTTTCAAATTTTTACTAAAAATAATTAAAATCTACCAACGGATCGAACGATTCGTACTCACTCACTTAATTTGAATATATATACGTGTATCCAGGCAACAAAATTTTTTTCACTTTGATAAATCTGAAGCTTGTCGAATGCCATATCTAATTTGGATATGTGACTAAATTTCAATCCAACCTTTTTTCACAATGGTTTAAATATTCTCACGTGTCTTATACTTTGTAGT
Source organism: Pharus latifolius (assembly GCA_019359835.1). Taxonomy (NCBI): domain Eukaryota; kingdom Viridiplantae; phylum Streptophyta; class Magnoliopsida; order Poales; family Poaceae; genus Pharus; species Pharus latifolius. The sequence goes on from CM033319.1 coordinate 94,941,153, forward strand.
TGTACTTGTGTTTTTAAGTTGTCAACGCTTGTCTTCAGAACTTGACAATTTATTTAATCGAACAGATTTAAAAGAGTATATATAAATAGAGATTGCAGTATACAAGGTTGTGATGCTATTAAGTTTGACCGAATTTTTGGTAAGAATGATTAAAGTCTACCGACGGATCGAACGATTTATACTCACTATCTTAATTTGAATAGATATACGTGTATCCAGACAACAAAATTTTTCACAATGCTTTGGATATTCTCAGGTGTCTCATACTTTGTTGTTGTACTTGTGTTTTTTAGTCGTCAATATTTGTCTTCAGAACTTACCAATTTTTTTAATTCAACCGATTTGAAAGGGTATATAAATATTGATTGCAGTATACGAAGTTGCTGTGTTATTAATTTTTATCAAATGTTTAATAACAATGATTAAATTCTACCGACCGGTCGAACGATTCCTACTCACTATACTAATTTGAATATATATACGCGCGTGTATGCAGACAACAAAATTTTTCACAATGCTTCGGATATTCTCAGGTGTCTTATACTTTGTAGTTGTAATTGTGTTTTTTAGTCGTCAATATTTGTCTTCAGAACTTACCAATTTTTTTTAACTGAACCGATTTTAAAGTGTATATATAAATATTGATTGCAGTAGATGAAGTTGTTGTGTTATTAATTTTTATCAAATTTTTAATAACAATGATTAAATTCTACTGACTGGTCAAACGATTCCTATTCACTATCTTAATTTGAATGTATATACGTGTATCCGGACTACAAAATTTTTTTCACTTCGATATATGTGAAGCTTGTCGAACGCACTATCTAATATGGATATATCATTAAATTTTAATCAAACCTTTTTTCACAATGGTTTGGATATTCACATGCGTCTTATACTTTGTAGTTGTACATGTGTTTTAAGTAGTCAATATAGTCTTAAGAAATTACCAATTTATTTTAGTGGAACCGATTCGACAGAGTGTATATAAATAGTGATTGTAGTATACGAAGTTGCTGTGTTACTAATTTTTATCAAATTTTTTGGTAGAATGATTAAAATCAACCGACGGGTCGAACGATTCCTACTCACTATGTTAATTTGAATATATATACGTGTATCCAGACAACAAAATATTTTTTACTTTGATATATCTAAAGCTTGTCGAATGCACTATCTAATATGGATATATGATTAAATTTTAATCAAACCTTTTTTCACAATGGTTTGGATATTCTGATGCGTCTTATACTTTGTAGTTGTACATGTGTTTTTAAGTTGTCAATATTGTCTTAAGAAATTACCAATTTTTTTAATTGAACCGATTTGACAGAGTGTATATAAATAGTGATTGTAGTGTACGAAGTTGTTGTGTTACTATTTTTTATCAAATTTTTAGTAAGAATGATTAAAATCAACCGACGGGTCGAACGATTCCTACTCACTATCTTAATTTGAATATATATTCGTGTATCCAGACAACAAAATTTTTTTCACTTTGATAAATCTCAAGCTTGTCGAATGCCATATCTAATTTGCATATGTGATTAAATTTTAATCCAACTTTTTTTCACAATGGATTAAATATTCTCACGTGTCTTATACTTTGTAGTTGTACTTGTGTTTTTAAGTTATCAACGTTTGTCTTCAGAGCTTAACAATTTTTTTAATTGAACCAACTTAAAAGAGTATATACAAATAGAGATTGCAGTATACGAAGTTGTTATGCTATTAACTTTGACCAATTTTTCAGTAAGAAAGATTAAAATCTACTGATTGGTCGAATGATTCCTGTTCACTATCTTAATTTGAATATATATACGTGTATCCAGACAACAAAATTTCTTTCACTTTGATATATCTGAAGCAGGTCGAATGCATGATCTAATTTGGATCTATGATTAAATTTTAATCAAACGTTTTTTCACAATGGTTCGGATATTCTCATGTGTCTTATACTTTGTAGCTGTACTTGTGTTTTTTAGTTGTCAATATTTGTCTTCAGAGCTTAACAATTTTTTTTTAATTTAACAGGTTGAAAGGGTATATATAAATATTGATTGCAGTATATGAAGTTATTATATTATTAATTTTTATCAAATTTTTAGTAATAATGATTAAAATCTTCCAACGCGTCGAACGATTCCTACTCACTATCTTAATTCAAATAAATATGTGTATCCAAACAAGAAAATTTTTTTCACATTGATACATCTGAAGCTTGTCGAATGCACTATCTAATTTGGATATATGATTAAATTTTAATCAAACTTCTTTTAACGATGTTTGGATAATCTCATGTGTGTTATACTTTGTAGTTGTACTTGTGTTTTTAACTTGTCAATATTTGTCTTCAGAAATTACCAATTTTTTTTTAATTGAACCGATTTGAAAGAGTAGATATAAATAGTGATTGCAGTATATGAATTTGCTGTGATATTAATTTTTATCAAATTTTTAGTAAAAATAATTGAAATCTACCGACGAGTTGAACGATTCCTACTCACTATCTTAATTTGAATATATATACGTGTATCCGGACAACAAAATTTTTTTCACTTTGATAAATGTGAAGCTTTTCGAATGCCATATCTAATTTGGATATGTGATTAAATTTTAAACCAACCTTTTTTCACAATGGTTTAAATATTCTCATGCGTCTTATACTTTTTAGTTGTACTTGTGTTTTTAAGTTGTCAACGTTTGTCTTTAGAACTTAACAATTTTTTTTACTCGAACAGATTTAAAAGAGTATATATAAATAGAGATTGCAGTATACAAAATTGTTATGCTATTAAGTTTGACCGAATTTTTAGTAAGAATGATTCAAATCTAACAATTGGTCGAATGATTCTTACTCACTATGTTAAATTCAATATATATACGTGTATCCAGGCAAAAAAAAAATTTCACTTTCATGTATCGGAAGCAGGTCAAATGCATGATCTAATTTGGATATATGATTAAATTTTAATCAAACCTTTTTTCACAATGGTTTGGATAGTCTAACGTGTGTTATACTTTCTAGTTGTACTTGTGTTTTTAAGTTGTCAATATTTGTCTTCAGAAATTACCAATTTTTTTTAATTAATTGAACTTATTTGAATGACTAGATATAAATAGTGATTTCAATATACGAAGTTGCTGTGTTATTAATTTTTATCAAATTTTTAGTAAAAATAATTAAAATCGACCGACGGGTGGAACAATTCCTACTCACTATCTTAATTTGAATATATATACGTGTATCCAGATAACAAAATTTTTTTCACTTTGATAAATGTGAAGCTTGTCGAATGCCATATCTAATTTGGATATGTGATTAAATTTTAAAGCAACCTTTTTTCACAATAGTTTAAATATTCTCACGCGTCTTACACTTTGTAGTTGTACTTGTGTTTTTAAGTTGTCAACGTTTGTCTTCAGAACATCACAATTTTTTTTACTCGAACAGATTTAAAAGAGTATATATAAATAGAGATTGCAGTATACAAAGTTGTTATGTTGTTAAGTTTGACTGAATTTCTAGTAAGAATGATTAAAATCTACCTATTGGTCGAATGATTCCTACTCACTATGTTAATTTGAATATATATACGTGTATCCAGACAACAAAATTTTTTTCACTTTGATGTATCTGTAGCTTGTGGAATGCACTATCTAATTTGGATATATCATAAAATTTTAATCAAACCTTTTTTCACAATAGTTCGGATATTCTCATGTGTCTTATATTTTTGTAGTTGTACTTGTGTTTTTTAGTTGTCAATATTTTTCTTTTGAGCTTACCAATTATTTTTTAATTGAATATCTAAATATTTATTGCAGTCTACGAAGTTGTTGTGTTATTAATTTTTATCAAATTTTTAGTAAGAATGATTAAAATCTACATACGGGTCGAACGATTCCTACTCACTTTCTTAATTTGAATATATATACATGTATCGAGACAACAAAATTTTTTTTCACTTTTATATAACTGAAGCTTGTCGAAAGCACTATCTAATTTGGATATATGATTAAATTTTAATCGAACCATTTTTCGCAATGCTTTGGATATTCTCAGCTCCCTTATACTTTGTAGTTGTACTTGTGTTTTTTAGTTGTCAATATTTGTCTTTAGAAGTTACCAATTTTTTTCAATTGAACCGATTTGAAAGGGTATATATAAATATTGATTGCAGTATATGAAGTTGCTGTGTTATTAATTTTTATCAAATTTTTAGTAAGGATGATTAAAATCTATCATCGCGTCAAACAATTGCTACTCACTATATTAATTTGAATATATATACGTGTATCTTGACAACAAAATTTTTTTCACTTTAATATATCTGAAGCTTGTCGAATGCACTATCTAATTTACATATATGATTAAATTTTAATCAAACCTTTTCTCACAATGGTTTGGATAATCTCACGTGTGTTATACTTTGTTGTTGTACTTGTGTTTCTAAGTTGTCAATATTTGTCTTCAGAAATTACCAATTTTTTTTAATTCAACCAATTTGAAAGAGTAGATATAAATAGTGATTGCAGTATACGAAGTTGTTGTGTTATTAATTTTTATCATATTTTTAGCAAAAATAATTAAAATCTACCGACGGATCGAACGATTCGTACTCACTAACTTAATTTGAATATATATACGTGTATCCAGACAACAAAATTTTTTTCACTTTGATAAATGTGAAGCTTGTCAAATGCCATATCTAATTTGGATATGTGATTAAATTTTAATCCAACCTTTTTTCACAATGGTTTAAATATTCTCATGTATCTTATACTTTGTAGTTGTACTTGTGTTTTTAAGTTGTCAACGTTTGTCTTCAGAACTTCACAATTTTTTTAATCGAACAGATTTAAAAGAGTGTATGTAAATAGAGATTGTAGAATACAAAGTTGTTATGCTATTAAGTTTGACCTAATTTTCAGTAAGAATGATTAAAATCTACCGACGGATTGAACGATTTCTACTCACTATCTTAATTTGAATATATATACGTGTATCCAGACAACAAAATTTTTCACAATGCTTCGGATATTCTCAGGTGTCTTGTACTTTGTAGTTGTACTTGTGTTTTTTAGTCGTCAATATTTGTCTTCAAAACTGACCAATTTTTTTTAATTGAACCGATTTGAAAGGGTATATATAAATATTGATTGCAGTATACAAAGTTGCTATGTTATTAATGTTTATCAAATTTTTAATAACAATGATTAAATTCTACCGACGGGTCGAACGATTCGTACTCACTATCCTAATTTGAATATATATACCTGTATCTAGACAACAAAATTTTTCATAATGCTTTGGATACTCTCAAGTGTCTTATACTTTGTAGTTGTGCTTGTGTTTTTTAGTCGTCAATATTTGTCTTCAGAACTTACTATTTTTTTAATTGAACAAATTTGAAAGGGTATATATAAATATTGATTGCAGTATACGAAGTTGCTGTGTGATTAAGTTTTATCTAATTTTTAATAAGAATAATTAAATTTTACCGGCTGGTCGAACGATTCCTACTCACTATCCCAATTTGAATATATATACGTGTATCTAGACAACAAAATTTTTCACAATGCTTTGGATATTCTCAGGTGTCTTATACTTTGTAGTTGTAATTGTGTTTTTTAATTGAACCGATTTGAAAGGGTATATATAAATATTGATTGCAGTATACGACGTTGTTGTGTTATTAATTTTTATCAAATTTTTAAGAACAATGATTAAATTCTACCAACGGGTCGAACGATTCCTACTCACTATCTTAATTTGAATATATATATGTGTATCCGGACAACAAAATTTTTTTCACTTTGATATATCTGAAGAGGTCGAATGCACAATCTAATTTGGATATATGATTAAATTTTAAGCAAACTTTTTTTCACAATGGTTTGGATATTCTCACGTGTCTTATACTTTGTAGTTGTACTTGTGTTTTTTAATTGTCCATATTTGTCTTCAGAACTTACCAATTATTTTTTAATTAAACCGATTTGAAAGGGTATATCTAAGGATTTATTGCAGTATATGAAGTTGCTGTGTTAATAATTTTAATCAAATTTTTAGTAATAACGATTAAAATCTACATACGGGTCGAACGATTCCTACTCACTATATTAATTTGAATATATAGATGTGTATCCAGACAACAAATTTTTTTTCACTTTAATATATCTGAAGCTTGTCAAATGCACTATCTATTTTGGATATATGATTAAATTTTAATCAAACCTTTTTTCACAATGGTTTGGATATTCTGTAACACCCTGAGTTAGGGGTGAAAATTTCCTTTTTCTTCAATAGCATGCATGCATGTATCAGTAGTAGTAGCCAGATCAGTATCTATCTCAAGCCCTAAAATCCCCAAATCTTTCTTGTAGACCCCAAAATCAAGATCAGATTTTTCAGATGTGATCTATTAGTTATCCTGAATCTAAAAGTCTTCAGAACCTAGATCCAATTCTATCTCTAAATCCCAGAATTATCAACTCCATTTGTTTTCGAAAACAGAAATACCTTATATTACCCTAAATACTCTGAATACAGATTTAACCTAAATCTTGACCAAGTTCAGACCAGATTATTCCTGGAATATGATCATGGGTATGCCAATACCTTAAACCAGAAAGTTGGCAGCCAGATTTTATCATCTAGACTCTTTTCACAAATCAGTCCAAAAGTTATTGCAAATTAGTCCTTATCTGATATCTGAAAACCCAAAAAGGCTAAAATCTCCAGATTAACTCCAAACTCAAAATCTTTTCAGCAAATCTTTTCTAAATGCTATTTTTCACAAGTCTCTCTTCTGTTCAGATATCAAAATCAAACCCTAAATGCCAGAATTCGAAATCGACAAAACTCAAATCTTACTTTACCCTAATTTACCCTAATTTCAGTTTATATCAAAAACTATTCAAATGTGCCAAATCTTATCAACTATCTTTGCCAAATGTTTTGTTGAATATATCTGCCAGATTAGTGAAAGCAAATTCAGTTTAAACCTCCCAGAATTCCAGATTTACAGATCAATCCAAGACTCAAAGATTTGAAATTGCAACTCAGCCCATTTCGACCAGGACAGCAGCAAGCATTCGACCAGGCCGTTTACTGTGCGCACGACCAGGGCTAACCGTGGTTTCCTTGCGCCGTGCATGCTCGCCGCCGGCCAAGCTTCGCCGCGCTTGTGACCGTGCATGCCGGTGCGCACGTGTCCTCGCTCCAGCTAGTGCCGTGGCAAGGTCGCTGCTACGTCGACGACCAGCGCTTGCTCCCGCGCGCGATCAACGGCTTTTTGTCAGCAACTCCTCGCCACGTCACTTCGCCGCGCCAGTAGTTGTCGCCACCGCTCGCTACAGCTTTGCCAGGTCCCGATGAGGCGACACTGTGATCAGCTGCAAGCTTGTCGCCGTCGCATCACCGCTCCTTGCTGTTTCTTCGCCGCTATTGCTCCAGCACGCAAGCAATCTCATCACAGCAGCCAATCACTTCATTGTCTCCTCCTTCCAAGCTTCGCCTGGCCTATTTAAGCGCTCTTGTATGCAGCAGCTTCTCCACACTTCACAGAAACCAGCCAAATAACAAATCTCGCTGTTTCAATCATCTTCTCCGGTGAGCCGTCGAGGAGGCTCACGGTGCCAGCGCTCTACACTTAATCTCCTGCCAAATTAAAGCCATCAGTGAGTTCCTGTACTCATTCTCTCTGTGTAGTACTATTTAATTGCTCACCGGTGACCCCTAACGCCGGCGATCACCGGAATTGTCCATTGCCCTATTCCTGTAATGTGGCTCAATCCAGTACAAATTAGCCTTCGATTCTGTAAACAAAATTGATCAGTAAGCTAAATCAAGCATGCCTGTGAACTTAGAACAATCAATTGATCCCAATTTGAAGCTATTCCCGATTTTGCAATTTATCAGTTGCTGGCTCTCGTCGCCAAGCCACACCGGCGATCCTCCGGCCAAATTGACGTCGCCAGTAGCTTACTCATACCCTTCTATCACTCCTAGAGCAAGGAATCGAGTTTAATCGGCTTGTGTTGAAAATGCCCAAATCCAGTGCTTCTTCTCCGGCGCCGATCACCGGAAAGCTTGTTCCAGCCATTTCAGCCCTCGAAACCTTGTCCAGTGTGTGTGCCTCAATCCCCTGAACATTTTTGTCTTCTAGCCCGACACCTAAATCGGCCTAGATTGGAAGTTACAGCTTTGCCAAGTTTGTGTCCAGAAATGATCCTGTGCAGTGTGTTCATCTCAGTTCATCATCAAATTTCTTGCTTTCCAGCCATTTCTTGCCCTAGATTCTGTTGACTTAATTGTTCCTGTTATCAATGCCTACCTCCCAGACAAAGTGGTGCATCATTTGGAGCTCCAGATCAAAAGTTATGCTAAGCCCTAGTTTTTGGCATTGTCAGCTCTATGCCAGAGCTTGTCAGCCAGTGGCATTGACCTTGTTTACCCACTTCTGATTGTCCATTTTGAAAACCACTTTCTCCACTGAATTTGTAGAGTTGTGATCTACATTTTCTTCTACTACCACAACTTGAGATAAGCACTCTAGCTTTTCTTAAAGCTATGTCAAAGCCTTGATCCGAATGTCGATCTGTTGACATTCGCTGTTTTGATTAAACCAGCCACAAATTGTTATCCCTATTGTAATCCTGAAACCCTAAGATTATCTAATCACCATCCTTAGCCCAAATTCCTTGAAACCCTAGAATCTCGACTCAGTTCAGTTTACATTTCAAATTATCTCCAGTATAGTTCAATCATGCTTGTTGAGCATTTCTGCATATAAGTCATAAAAAATTTTAATATTATAAGTAATCATTGTGTGTTTGTTTGTCGTCGAGCAGATTCAGAAGCTGACTTTGAAGATTTTGCTGTTGACCCGTCATCGACTGCTGTATCTTACGACCCGGAAGGCAAGTCATATCCTTGGTCATCTTGAACCTATATTTTAAATGTTGCTATAATATAACCTTGAATATAGGAAATATTGCATGTGAAAGATTGAGAATGGTTGATTTATGAGTTGGCAGTACTAGACTGGTTATTTGTGAAATGTGAAATAAACAAGTTTTGAGCCATGAACTATTATATGTATTTATATATTTATATTCATGAAATGAAACCCCTAGCCGTGACCAGAAAAATGGTGTGGAATGGCTGTAACACTGGAGGTGCTAGACTGCAAAGGATATGCAGGCACTGAAGGTGCTGGGTTGTGGATGGTCTGGTCACTGGCATATAAGGACTAGAACCTTGTGTTGTGCGTCTAGTGGCATGAACAACGTGCTGACCGCAAGCCTGGTATGGGACAGGCCTGAACAAGTAATTATGTGGATCGCACATGAAACCCCTGCATGAGATGTGTAGTGATGCACGATAAACACGGAGCGCGGCTCCCACACATATCACTGAAGGTGATCAAGCACGCTGACCCAGTAATGGGAATAAGCAAAGGGGTGGAGGTTTGGATACAACCTGCCACAACTGTGTCTCGCTGAGAGCCACAGGGTTGAGGGTGAATTGTAAGTGATACATAACAAAAGTTCTTGTTATCTCCACCTTGCCACTCACACATGGTTGTGAGGAGGGGTCTAATCATTTTGATAGGATGGGCTTGAAAGTGGAATATCTTGCGGGTAAATTGGTACCACTCTGCAGAGTTAAAAACGTATTCGAATACTCCAAGCTCCCGGGTTTATAGGAGTCTGCTGCGGTGGATTAAATCCACAGGGTGTGACACAAGTACTATTTTCTAAATAAAATGTGTTAAATCAAGATTACCCAAATGACATGTGTTGTCATGATAAGGGGTGCTGCCGTGGGCTGTCGTGTGTCGACGTGTCACGGTAGTGCTATAATCTAGTGAACATGATTGATGATGTTATATCATGAAAAAGTGCTGCCATGAATGAGGTATGGAACTAAAAGATTATTTTATAAACAACTATAATTCTTGACTAGTCTAGGTTCATACCATCACTATTATATGTATCTATTCTTACCTATGACTTGCTGAGTACGTAAGTGCTCACACTTGCAACATTCAACTCAATAGATGGAGCCTACCTTGATCAGGATGATGGCATGGAGAACTTCGTGGACCCAGAAGGAGGAGAATCAGTTCCGCCAGAGCCCTGAAGTGTGTTGTTCTGCCGTCAACTTCTTTTGTGGGAGGGTCACCTATCTTCTGCTGTGTAGTTAAATATTTTACTAAACCCTGAATGCCTTGTAGGCATTGTAATCCTTTATGTAATATTAAGGCCAGCAGGCCACACTGCTTATTATTTTGTTAAGTACTCTGTTGCAATGTAATATACTCCTGTGTTTGACTCATCCTGGGAAGTCAAAGGTTTGTGAGAATGGGACTAGCTGCCTCGAGCTAGGTCTCTACAGGAGTAGTCGTAGTCCCAGTCTCGGGGCGCGACATATTCTCACGCGTCGTATATTTTGTAGTTGTACTTGTGTTTTTAATTTGTCAATATTTGTCTTAAGAAATTACCAATTTTTTTTAATTGAACTGATTTGAAAGGGTATATATAAATATTGATTGCAATATACGAAGTTGCTGTGTTACTAATTTTTATCAAATTTTTAGTAAGAATGATTAAAATCTACCGTCGGGTCGAACGATTCGTACTCGCTATCTTAATTTGAATACATATACGAGTATCCAGACAAAAAAAAAATTTCACTTTGATAAATCTCAAGCTTGTCGAATGCCATATCTAATTTGGATATGTGATTAAATTGAAATCCAACCTTTTTTCACAATGGATTTAATATTCTCAGGTGTCTTATACTTTGTAGTTGTACTTGTGTTTTTAAGTTGTCAACGTTTTTCTTCAGAACTTAACAATTTTTTTTAATTGAACCAACTTAAAAGAGTATATATAAATAGAGATTGTAGTATACGAAGTTGTTCTGCTATTAAGTTTGACCAAATTTTTAGTAAGAATGATTAAAATCTACTGATTGGTGGAATGATTCCTACTCACTATCTTAATTTGAATATATATACGTGTATGCAATCAACAAAATTTTTTTCACTTTGATATATCTGAAGCAGGTCGAATGCATGATCTAATTTGGATATATGATTAAATTTTAGTCAAACCTTTTTTCACAATGGTTTGTGTATTCTCACGTGTCTTACACTTTGTAGTTGTAGTTGTAGTTGTGATTTTAGTTGTCAATATTTGTCTTCAGAACTTACCAATTATTTTTCAATTGAACCGATTTGAAAGGGTATATCTAAATATTTATTGCAGTATACGAAGTTACTGTGTTATTAATTTTTATCAAATTTTTAGTGAGGATGATTAAAATCTACCGACACGCCGAACGATTTCTACTCACTATATTAATTTGAATATATATACGTGTATCCAGACAACAAAATTTTTTTCACTTTGATATATCTGAAGCTTGTCGAATGCACTATCTAATTTGGATATATGATTAAATTTTAATCAAACCTTTTTTCACAATGGTTTGGATATTCTCACGTGTCTTACACTTTGTAGTTGTACTTGTGTTTTTAAGTTGTCAATATTTGTCTTCAGAAATTTCCAATTTTTTTAATTGAGCCGATTTGAAAGTGTATATATAAATAGTGATTGCAGTATACGAAGTTGCTCTGTTATGAATTTTTTTCAAATTTTTGGTAAGAATGATTAAAATCTACTGACGGATCGAACGATTCCTACTCACTATCTTAATTTGAATATATATACGTGTATCCAGACAACAAATTTTTTTTCACTTTGATATATCTGAAGCTTGACGAATGCATTATCTAATTTGGATATATGATTAAATTTTAATCAAACCTTTTTTCACAATGGTTTAGAAATTCTCACGTGTCTTACACTTTGTAGTTATACATGTGTTTTTAAGTTGTCAATATTTGTCTTCAGAAATTACCAATTTTCTTCATTGAACCAATTTCAAAGAATATATATAAATAGTGATTGCAGTATACGAAGTTGCTGTGTTATTAATTTCTATCAAATTTTTAGTAAGGATGATTATAATCTACCGACGCGTCGAACGATACCTACTCAGTATATTAATTTGAATATATATACGTGTATACAGACAACAAAATTTTCATCACTTTGATATATCTAAAGCTTCTCGAATGCACTATCTAATTTGGATATAAGATTAAATTTTAATCAAACCTTTTTTTACAATGGTTTGGATATTCTCACGCGTCTTACACTTTGTAGTTGTACTTGTGTTTTTAAGTTGTCAATATTTGTCTTCAGAAATTACCAATTTTTTTTTAATTGAATCAATTTGAAAGATTATATATAAATAGTGATTGTAGTATATGAAGTTGCTGTGTTATTAATTTTTATCAAATTTTTATTAAGGATGATTAAAATCTACTGACACGTTGAACGATACCTACTCAGTATATTAATTTGAATATATATACGTGTATACAGACAACAAAATTTTCATCACTTTGATATATCTGAAGCTTCTCGAATGCACTATCTAATTTGGATATATGATTAAATATTAATCAAACCTTTTTTTACAATGGTTTGTATATTCTCACGCGTCTTACACTTTGTAGTTGTACTTTTGTTTTTAAGTTGTCAATATTTGTCTTTAGCAATTACCAATTTTTTTTAATTGAACCAATTTAAAAGAGTATATATAAATAGTGATTGCAGTCTGTGAAGTTGCTGTGTTATTAATTTTTATCAAATTTTTATTAAGGATGATTAAAATCTACTGACACGTTGAACGATACCTACTCAGTATATTAATTTGAATATATATACGTGTATACAGACAACAAAATTTTCATCACTTTGATATATCTGAAGCTTCTCGAATGCACTATCTAATTTGGATATATGATTAAATTTTAATCAAACCTTTTTTTACAATGGTTTGTATATTCTCACGCGTCTTACACTTTGTAGTTGTACTTGTGTTTTTAAGTTGTCAATATTTGTCTTCAGAAATTACCAATTTTTTTTAATTGAACCAATTTGAAAGAGTATATATAAATAATGATTGCAGTATACGAAGTTGCTGTGTTATTAATTTTTATCAAATTTTTGGTAAGAATGATTAAAATCTACCGACGGATTGAACGATTCGTACTCACTATCTTAATTTGAATATATATACGTGTATCGAGACAACAAAATTTTTTTCACTTTGATATATCTGAAGCTTGTCGAATGCACTATCTAATTTGGATATATGATTAAATTTTAATCAAACCTTTTTTCACAATGGTTTGGATATTCTCACGTGTCTTATATTTTGTAGTTGTACTTGTGTTTTTAAGTTGTCAATATTTGTCTTCAGAAATTAGCAATTGTTTTCAATTGAACCAATTTCGAAGAGTATATATAAATAGTGATTGCAGTATACGAAGTTGCTGTGTTATTAATTTTTATCAAATTTTTAGTAAGGATGATTATAATCTACCGACGCGTCGAACGATTCCTACTCACTATCTAAATTTGAATATATATAGGTGTATCGAGACAACAAAATTATTTTCACTTTGATATATCCAAAGTTTGTCGAATGCACTTTCTAATTTGGATATATGATTAAATTTTAATCAAACCTTTTTTCACAATGGGTTGGATATTCTCACGTGTCTTACACTTTGTAGTTGTACATGTGTTTTTAAGTTGTCAATATTTGTCTTCAGAAATTACCAATTGTTTTCAATTGAACCAATTTCATAGAGTATATATAAATAGTGATTGCAGTATACGAAGTTGCTGTGTTTTTAATTTTTATCAAATTTTTAGTAAGGATGATTATAATCTACCGACGCGTCGAACGATTCCTACTCACTATTTTAATTTGAATAAATATACGTGTATCGAGACAACAAAATTATTTTCACTTTGATATATCTGAAGCTTGTTGAATGCACTACCTATTTTAGATATATTATTAAATTTTAATAAAACAATATTTCACAATGGTTTGGATATTCTCACGTGTCTTACACTTTGTAGTTGTACTTGTGTTTTCAAGTTGTTAATATTTGTCTTCAGAAATTACCTTTTTTTTAATTGAACCGATTTGTAAGAGTATATATAAATTGTGATTGCAGTATATGAAGTTGATGTGTGTTGACGATTCGGATTCGGGGTCCTTAGCCGAACTTATGCAAAATTTGTAGATTGTGAGACCTTTCAGGGTGTCCCTCCGGGAAGGTATGTAGAATTATGGAGAACTAGAGCACAGAGAGGTTTATACAGGTTCGGGCCCTCGATGGTGGGAGTAGTAGCCCTACGTCCTGTTGGGATTTCACTATGTATAGTAAAAGGATTTACAAAGTGACGGAAAGATCTTCACAGGCAAAGATTTTCCCTATATGTTTATACAAGTCAAAGCCTAAAGGGCTTTGTGAAAACTATCTAACTTAGACTACTAACTTCGGGTTGCTTTCATCTGGTCAGGCACGATCAATCGATCACTGGATGGCTTAGTGTTTCGATCTCTCGATCCTTCGATCCCCTCGTTCGATGCATCGGGCTGCCCCTTTATACTGGTCGAAAGGGCGCCAAACCGTAACGGCATCAAACGGTTTCTTGGATGTGGTTTTGTCAACCACTCTTAACTCCGACGCAGGTTTAACACGTGTTATTCGTGGATAATGGCACGTATTAACCTCCTGATGGTTGTTTCTTTACGTGGAAGAATCTTTAGAGTAGTCAGGATATTCCCTTTACGAGGGCAGATTAATCCCGCGTTCCATGGTCGAAAGTGCTCTGACCGCGCGATGATGGCTGACCGCACAACATCTACAGCCTTCTGTTCGCGTATATCATACGAACTCCTAACCGCGCACTAGCTACGGTCTGATCGTGTAAAGCCTGCGACCTCGGGCTTGTGCTCTTCAGAATGATTTGAGTTCGTCCCGCCAAGCGCGTGTCTGGTTCGAATCTATCCTGAACTAGTCGTGCATTTATTTGAACTGACTCGGGTGTCAATCTTCGTCAGCTAGCCCCCAAATTCGAAGAGAACGAAGAGAACAAATTTTAAGACATACATCGGATTTTTAACCTGACGCTTCAAATCTCCCACTTAGTGGCAGACTAAGTGTGGCTGTTGGTTCCCTGAGACGGGCTCTGGGTAATATGTGACGGGTAATGATGGCGCTGTTGAAACGTTTTTTTTTAACCCGAGATAAAACCATGCATGCTTTAAAAACTCGAGGCGTTCGTAAGGCGAACTGTCACCTTGACGGCTATAAATACCGAAGTCTTCGGACTGCAAAGCTTCACAATTCCTTTTCTCGGTTAAGTCTCTTTGAAAGCCATCTTGACCTTTCTTCTCATACACTTCTCGATGGCAGACCACAACATCATCGAGATTGAGAGTGATGAAGAAGAAATTTTCGAGCAAGATCTACAGATGCCCGAAGATTCATCTCCTTCAAGGAAGAAGCCCAAGGTTGACGAGGGATCCTCCAGCAGAACAAAGGTGAAAGATGCATCATCGTTCTTTCTTCCTTCTGTTCCTCTAGTTCTTCCTATCCATGCACCTCGGCAGGTCGAACTTTCATCTCCACCTTTGGAGGGACGTTCTTCTCAGTTTTCTCCATTTCATCCCAATACTCCCCGCTTTTGTTCGGATGATCAATTTTCTGGTAGGCAAGCTGCTCTCTCACGACCAGATGATCCTCAACTTGTGCTGGGGAAGCAATCTTATAGTGAGAAGGTCGCACTTCCACCATATGATGATCCTCGAATTTTATCGGGTGATCTACTTTCCAGGATGCCTATATCAACCTGTCACGTACAGGGACAGGTAATAACCCCTACCTCCTTTTGCTTGTTGTTATAGTTATTGTGACTAACTTTTGCAAATGTAGGAGATTGGAAGCCCCAGCGACCAACCTGCTGAGATCCCGCCTCCCCCCTTCGGATAGACTCTCCAAGGGGAAAAAGAGGCTCTGGAGAAGAAGACCGAAGAGATGTCTTCGGCGATTCTGCATCTAGCAGAATGTTTTGAAAGATCCCGTGAAGAGGCGCACCAGTTCCGTCGGGAGAGGGATCACGCTCAGCAACAGCGAGAACTCTCCGACCTGATTAGGAACAATAGTGCATCTCTTGTTAGGGATGATGTAGATAGGCTTAGATTAGTTGCTAATTCCCTGGGGGTCGCCAACGTAGACCCTACGGACGACAACATGTCCCTAGGAGAACTTTGCAAACTACTTTCAGATCAGGTCGACGCTCTGGTCGCCGGTATCCCTTTTGTATGTAAAGAATGTCAGAAATAAAGCTTTCTTTTTCTTCATATCATATGAATATTCTTTACAACTTCTGTGCGAAAACATGGCCATAAGCAATGCCTTTAGGACCACTCATACATAGGCAAACTTCAGTTTTGCGACCAGAATCGCATTTTAATGTCGTATTGCGACCAGTACTTATACTGCGATCAAACTTAAAGCCGCGATTAGACCCGAAATCTGATCAGGAAGATTGCCGAGGTTAGAACTGAAACTCGATCAGACTAAAAACTGCTGTTAGAACCGAGGTTAGATTCGAAAGATTACTGCGATCAGAACCGAAACTCGATCAGACCATCACTTCGATTAGAATCAGAGCTTAGTCAAAGACATGGTTCCGACCACACAGCAACCTGATCAAAACATATCCGTATGTCCAAAAACTGGGTTATGGGATATGTTTCATGATCAATTTGTGAAAGTTTACAAGAAACATGAAGGAAAATGTCCTTTTGTTTCGGATTCGATACAGAGAACGCTTAACGGGTCCGCCAGAGAGAGTATCCATTATGGGAAATGAATAGAATATTAAATGGAACGTTACTCACAGTAGTGCGCCTCCTCGGGCCTATAAAAGGAGCAGGAAGCTTCTTGAGGAAGCCACGCAACCAGAAACCCTGCCTTAGAACTTCCGCCGCACAAAACCCTCATCTGTCCACTGCCTTCATCTTCTCCAAAGTTGCCAACTTTCCTCACGATTTCTCACAAGAAATGGCGTCCTGGAGCCGATCGGTCCACCATACCGAGGAGAGCCTTATGGCACTAGAAAAGGAAGAGATCCTTCCTCCGTGGCTGCTAATCAACTGGCGGCCCGCGGAGAAGGACCAAAAAACCCCAGCCGTCCGAGAGGACGAACTGGTGGTCTTCGAAGAGTACCTGCGATGCGGGTTTCGATTCCCCGAGAGTCAATTCCTGAAAGGAATCCTTGAGCATTACGGGTTGGAGTTGATAAATCTCCACCCGAATGCGATCTTGATTCTGGCAGTGTTCCAGCATCTATGCGAAGCTTTCGTCGGAGTGTATCCCAGCGTGGATCTCTTCTGGCGTTTTTACTACTCGACGTGGTCGAAGAGCTCCAACACAGCCGGATGCATCTACTTCTTGATAAGGGAGAAGAAAGAGTATCCCTTCCCACCCCTACGAGACTCTGTGCACGGGTGGCACCAGAAGTGGTTCTACTGCACCCCTCCATCCAAGAGTGGGCTGTGGTTCGAGAACTCGCGGCCAGAGAAGCCGAGCGAGTTGGATTCTCTCCCGGCGATGAATGCAAAGTACATGAAGCATGCCGAAGTGATTCTTCACTTAGTCCTACAGGGACTGACGGCTCGTGACATTGTACGTGACTTCATGAAGAACCGGGTGAGCCCCCTACGTGAAAGGGCTCATCCGGCTTGGGAGATAAAGTCCATGGTGGATAGCACCCTGGACTACAACAATGTTATGTGACTTCTACAGTGAAATCTTATACCTTTGCTTCGTATTTACTAACTGATCTGTTGGGGACACAGTCCTGCCTTCATCTGAAATTGAAAGGTGGACAAATTACCTCCTTAAGGCCTACAGTGCCGAAGTGGAGGGCCCCAAGGGATTGCCTCGCCCACAGAGCTTAATTCACGCCGGCGATGACCTCAAACAGGAACGCCAAAAGGTATGTCACCTTTCATTCAGTTCTCATTCGTAGGTCTTATGTACATCTAGTACTGACAAGTACATCGGAATGACATAGCTCTTAGCGAAAACGTCGGTCTCCTGGGAAAGCCGACGGTGAAGAATGTGAAGAAGGTCTCTTCGAAGCCCAGGACGAGAAATCCTGCCCCCAAGAAATCCAAGAAGATCCTTGGGGAAGGGACTTCACGCAGAACTCCTCCTGCCGCAAGGAAAACTGCGGTAAGATATCACATACCTCCTGTTCTTCCAGGTACAAATGGAATCACTTCTTCGTCGTACAGGGCGAGAGGTGCGAGGAGGAGGAGGAGGATGACATTCCCCTAGTCCGCCGGAAGAGGAAAATAGCAGACTCTCAATCCGGCGAGACACCACCTTGCCTCGCTGAGACGGAGGCAATTGCAGCGAACCCCACGGCCACGGGGAGTCCTGTGGTCGCGGGCGAGATCCCTGCTCCCAAAACCCTAGAGGCTTCAGGGTCAGTCACTTCTTCCTCCCTGGTCGAAGGGACGACCACGGTAAGACTTCCTCGTGATCTTGATTTCTCAATTTCATCTGTACGTGTGTTTACCGTATCTACACTCAAACAGGGAGAAGAACTTCCCCCCGTGACTCCTGTGAGTCCCAGGAAGGCGAATCCTCGACTCTTGGGCACAGGAGCGGAAGTGACGGAGCAAGACTCCGCGACCAACCTCAGGGTCGCGGATGAAGCGCCTGCTCCAACAGCCCTAGAGTCATCCAAACCTTCGGGCGTATCCCTGTCGCTCGAACAGGTTACCCCGGTACGAATTCTTACCACTTAGGTCTTCATCATTCCTTGTGCATATACTTACAGGAAAATATACATAGGGAGAAAAGGGCATGTTCACGAAGAGAAAGACCCAGATGGACAACGACTGCCCTTTTTCTCTCAGGAAGCCACCTTCGAAATCCCAAAAGCTAATGGGATTTCAGTTAAGGTGAGAATCCTGCTTGGTTTGTTCTGAATTAGATTGTGGCAACCATCAATGTGATCGACGACTGCTTATTTCCTCGCAGGCGTAAAGACGTAGCACCGAGCCCCTCAACCGCCCCGGGGAGGGTTGAAGTCTCTGCCGGTGCTGAAGCTGGCGGTGAAGAGCGCTCTGTCCCTTCGGTCCAGGAAGCCGTCCGGCCCGTTAGGGACGAGTCGGGCGCGGAGACCCAGTTGCAGGCATTGGAACCTACGACTGAGGTCCAGCAGGTGTATCCACCTGCTGCTTCCATCGAGGACGAGGCGAGTCCCTCGACCAGGCCTCCTGCCATCCCGAAGGATAGTTCATTCCGGGAGTACACAGAGGTATGTTATACATTCCTCATGATATCTGAATTTTGCATAGAATACAACTGATTCCCCTCTGTGTTACAGGAACTATCCCATATAACGGCCAAATCGATTGCTATGGTGGAAAGCATCGAGGCCATACAAAAGGAGAGAGACTGCTTGCGAGAGTAAGAATAAATGCCCTTTAATTTGTATGAATATAAATTTATTATGACAATTATCTTTTTTGTCACAGGGAGGTCGCTTCTCTGAAGAAGAACCTGGCCGATGACAAGCTCAAGGCGGCCACCGTGATTTTGAATCAAGAGGCCGAGCTCAAAGAACTACGGTCACAGCTCGCTGGTAAGTCAATCCTCGACCAGAACAACTAGACCTTGCCATTCGGACAGTTTGTAACTATCTTCTTACCGCAGCGCAAGCAAGTCAAATAAAACTGCTTGGTCAGGACAAGACAATCCTCCAGTTTACCATCGGCTCTATCCGGAGGGCGAACAGAGACCTGAACCAATCCGCCTTCGAAAAGCTGAAGATGGTGGCCCGTCTCCTGAGGGCTGATGTGGTCGAGACCACAAAAGACGATCTCAATTCGAGCGACTGGTCTACACTGGTCGTGGCCCAAGTGGAGTCACTACTCGAGTATCTTCCTGAAGATACACGGCGACAACAAGAGGTGATCAGAACAAGAGTTCGATCAACAGCCTCCACCATTCTCTGCCGGTTTCGTCTCCACCATGGCCCAGATCTAGACCTGAATCCACTGCTGGGAACGGTAGAGATCGAGAGTGAAGAGCAACTCGAGGCAATCATGGAGGAAGTCAATCCTCTTGTAGATAAACTCCTGACCGAGCTTGGGATTATGTAACCCCTAAAGCTGTACAGACATAACTTATAGAATGCAATGCATGTATTTTTTGATTTTGAAAGAAAGCACCTTTTTGTTGTTTCATAGTATAAGGATATCTCCCTAGCCCCCGCCTGTGATTATAGATATTGAAGGCTTAGTATTATAAACACAGGAGAAATACGAGTGCAACGACCTGGGGTGTGCGATCAGGCCAGCAATTATGATCAATGTAACGACTAACCTTGTTGCAAACCGGCAGCCACTCAGATGACCAAAGACATACCAACAAGCCCCGTATGCGTTGAGAAACGGCTTATTTAGGAGTGACTTGTCTGGAAGTAGTCATGAGATCGGCCAGCGAATCCGATTAGAATGTTGTAGTCATATAACCGCCGGCGACCAGCCCCTGAGTCAAGTTCGTAACACACGGGCATGAAAGGAGATGTTCATCGTATGAAACTGTAACACCCTGAGTTTAGGGGTGAAAACCTCCTTTTCATAAATAGCATGCATGCATGTATCTGTAGTAGTAGCCAGATCAGTATCTATCTCAAGCCCTAAAATCTCCAAATCTAACCTGTGACCCCAAATCAAGATCAGATTGTTCATATGTGATCTAACAGTTACTCTAAACTTAAAAGTCTTCAGAAGCCAGATTCAATTCCATCTCTAAATCCCAGATTTGTCAAAACTTCTGTTTACGAAAACAGAAATTAAGTTAATTACCTTAAATACTCTAAACTCAGATTTAGCCAAATCTTGACCTAATGCAGACCAGACTATTCTTGAATTATGATCATGGGTATGCCAATACCTTAACCAGAAAGTTGGTAGCCAGATTTTATCATCTAGACTCTTTTCACAAATCAGTCCAAGAGTTATCGCAAATCAGTCCTTTATCTGATATCTGGAAACCCAAAAAGGCCAAAATCTTTAGATTAACTCCAAATTCAGAATTTCTTCAGCAAATCTCTTCTAAATGCTATTTGATACATTTTTCTCTTCTATTCAGATTTCAAAATCTCATCCTAAATGCCAGAATTCGAAATCAATTGAAATTCAGATTTCAATTACCCTAAAATACCCTATTTTCAGTTTGTATCAAAAACTATTCAAATGTGCCAGATTTTATCAAATATCTTTACCAAATATTCTGTTGAATATAATCTGCCAGATCAGTGAAATCAATTTCAGTCTAAACCTTCCAAATCTCCAGATTTACAGATTAGTCCAAAACTAAAAATCTGAAATTGCATCTCAGTCCAAATTCGACTAGAGACTTAACTGATTTCGACCAGAACTCGCCGTGCCTGTGCGCCGTGGTTGCTCGTCGCCGGTGAAGCTTTACCTGAGCTCGTGGCCGTGCATGCCTGTGTGTACGTGTCCTCGCTTCAGCTCGTGCCGTGGCAACGCCGTTGCAACGTCGACGACCAACACCTGCTCCCGCGCGCGACCAGCAGCCTTTTGTCAGCAACTCCCCGCCACGTTGTCTTGCCGCGCCAGTTGTTGTCGCCACCGCTTGCTCCAGCATTGCTAAGTCCCATTGAACGACAATGTGATCGGTTGCAGACTTGTCACCGTCGCATCACCGTTCTTCGCTGTGTCTTCTCCGCCGTTGCTTCTGCACTCAACCAGTCTCATCACTGGCTGCCAATCTCTTCGTTGTCCCCTCTTCACAAGCTTCGCCTGGTCTATTTAAACGCCACTGTATCCAGCAGCTTCTTCACCTCACTGGAAATCAGCCAAATCCCAAAATTCTTCTGTTTTCATTTTCTTCTCCGGCGAGCCGTCGAGGAGGCTCACGGTGCCAGCACTCCCTGCTACACCAATCTTCAAATTGAAGCCATCAGTGAGTTTCCCTTCTCCTTCTATCTGCGTAGTATCATCTAATTGCTCACCGGTGACCTCTAACGCCGGCGATCATCGGAATTCCCAAATTGCCCTGTTTCTGCAATGTAGATTAATTCAATCCAAATTAGCTTTCGAACCTGGAATCTAAATTGACCAGAGAGCTATTTTGAGCATGCCTGTAAACCTAGAATCATCAATTGATCTCAATTTGAAGCTATTCCCAAATTTGCACTTCAACAGTCGCTGGCTCACGTCGCCAGGCCACATCGGCGATCCTTCGATCAAATTGATGCTGCGAGTAGCTTCCTCATACCCTTCTATCACTCCTCGAGCAAGGAATTGAGTTCATTTGGCCTGTATCGAAAATGCCCAATTTCAGAGTCTTCTTCTCTGGCGCCGATCACCGGAAAGCTTTCTCCAACCATTTCAGTCCTAACCACTTTGTCCAGTGTGTGTGCCTTGAACTCCTGAGCATTTTTGTCTTCTAGCCCGACACCTAGATCGGCCTAGATTGAAAGTTATAGCTTTGCCAAGATCTGTGTCCAGAACTGTCTCAGTGCAGTGAGTTCACCGCAGTTCATCACCAAATTTCTTGCTGTCCAGCCATTTTCAGCCATAGATCCTATGTGACTTTTGTTCTTGTTACTCAAGCCTACCTCCTAGACAAAGTTAGCACATCAGTTGAGCCCTTGAACAGCATTTTATGCTAAGCCCTAGTTTTTGGCATTGTCAGCCTTATGCCAGAGCTTGTCAGCTAGTGGCATTGGCCTTGTTTACCCACTTCTGGTTGTGCAAATTGAGAACCACTTTGTCCACTGAATTTGTGGAGTTATGATCTACATTTTCTTCTACTACCACAACTTGAGATAAGCACTCTAGCTTTTCTTAAAGCTATGTCAGAGCCTTGATCTGAATGTCAATCTGCTGACATTCACTATTTTTAAACAAACCAGCCACAAAATTGTTATCCCTGTTACAACCTTGAAACCCTAAGATTATCTAATACCTACTCTTAGCCCAGATTCCTTGAAACCCTAGAATCTCGACTCAAATCAACTTGCAATCCAAATTATCTCCGATATCATTCAGTCATTCTTGTTAAGCATTTCTGCATATAAGTCATAAAATATTTGAACATAATAAGTAATTATTGTGTATTTGTTTGTCGTCGAGCAGATCCAGAAGCTGACTTTGAAGATTTTGCTGTTGACCCATCATCAACTGCTGTATCTCACGACGCGGAAGGCAAGTCTATCCTTGGTCATCTTGAACCTATATTTTAAATGTTGCTATGACATAACCTTGAATATAAATAATATTTCATGTGAAAGATTGAGAATGGTTGATTTATGAATTGGCAGTACTAGACTGGTTATCTGTGAAATGTGAAATAAACAAGTTTTGAGCCATGAACTATTATATATGTATCTATATACTTATATTCATGAAATAAAACCCCTAGCCGTGACCAGAAAAATGGTATGGATGGTGGTAGCACTGGAGGTACTAGACTGCAAAGGATGTGCAGGCACTGAAGGCGCAGGGTTGTGGATGGTCTGGTCATTGGCATATAAGGACTAGAACCTTGTGTTGTGCGTCTAGTGGCATGAGTAACGTGCTAACCACAAGCCTGGAATGGTTCAGGCCTGAACAAGTACTTAAGTGGATCGCACATGAAACCCCTGCATGAGATGTGTAGTGATGCACGGTAAACATGGAGAATGGCTCCCACACATATCACTGAACGTGATCTTGCACGCGGATCCAGTAATGGAAATATGTGAAGGGGTAGAGGTTAGGATACAACCTACCACAACTGTGGTTCGCGGAGAGCCACAGGGTCGGGGGTGAATTGTGAGTGAGACATAACAAAAGTTTTAGATCTCCACCTTGCCACTCACACATGGTTGTGAGGAAGGGTCTAATCATATTGATAGCATAGGCTTGAAAGTGGAATATCTTGCGGGTAAATTGGTACCTCTCTGCAGAGTTAAAAACGTATTCAAATACTCTGAGCTCCCGAGTTTATAGGAGTCTGCTGCGGTGGATTAAATCCACAAGGTGTGACACAAGTATATTTTCTAAATAAAATTTGTTAAATCAAGATTACCCAAATGACATGTGTTGTCATGATAAGGAGTGCTGCCGTGGGCTGTCGTGTGTCGACGTGTCACGGTAGTGCTATAATCTAGTGAACAAAAATATCAATGTTATATTATGAGAAGTGCTGCCATAAGATAAGAGGAGATGAGTTATGAAAGAAAAGGATTATTTTATAAACATCCATAATTCTTGACTAGTCTAGGTTCATATCATCACTACTATATGTATCTACTCTTACCTATGACTTGCTGAGTACGTAAGTGCTCACCCTTGCAACATTCAACTCAGTAGATGGAGCGTACCTTGATCAAGATGAAGGCATGGAGAACTTTGTGGATCCAGAAGGAGGAGAGTCAGTTCCGCCAGAGCCCTGATGTGTGTTGTTCTGCCGTCAACTTCTTTTGTGGGAGGGTCACCTATCTTTTGCTGTGTAGTTAATAT
This sequence comes from Pharus latifolius, assembly GCA_019359835.1. Taxonomy (NCBI): domain Eukaryota; kingdom Viridiplantae; phylum Streptophyta; class Magnoliopsida; order Poales; family Poaceae; genus Pharus; species Pharus latifolius. The sequence continues at coordinate 94,965,670 of CM033319.1, forward strand.
TTTGCTCAACCTTGAATGCTGTGAAGGCATTGTAATCTCTTATGTAATATTAAGGCCAGCAGGCCACACTGCTTAAATATTTTGTAAGTACTCTGTTGCAATGTAATATACTCCTGTGTTTGACTTATCCTGGGAAGTCAAAGGTTTGTGTGTATGGGACTAGCTGCAGCGAGCTAGGTCTCTACAGGAGTAGTTGTAGTCCCAGTTTCGGGGCGCGACAGAAACCAAAAGACTTTTTGTTTTATTAAACAATGCTAATTGAAAAGGAAAAGGGATTGAATACTTACACGTAAAACTTGCGTAGTTGATTGATGTTCCAACTATTGGACAAAATTCAACCATCCTCCATGGCTAATCGAGCTGATCCTGGTCGCGGCACCAAAACAACAGTGTAAGGGCCTTCCCACTTCGGGGAGAACTTGTTGCGATTGGATTGGTCTTGAATTTTGCGTAAAACCAGATCGCCTACATGAAGACTACGTGGTTGCACCCTTTTGTTATGGTACTTGCGCAAGGCTTGCAAGTATACTGCAGACTTGATCAAAGCGCGATCACGCCTTTCTTCTAAGAGGATGAGGTCCTGTGATCGCTGTTCAACCTGATCAACTTGTTCAAATTTCTCTGTCCGAACAGATCCAATACTAACTTCCATAGGCAATACGGCCTCAGCCCGGTAGACCAAATGGAAGGGCGTCTCCCCGGTGGCTCGACTAGACGGTGTAGAGCTCGTCCACCCAAGCCCCCGAGTGAGTTTTAAGGCGATCAAAAACACGTTTCTTGATGCCTTGCAGTATCTGCCCGTTGGCCCGTTCCACGGCACCATTGCTCTGTGGATGTGCCACAGAAGCAAAGCACACCTTGGTCCCAATCTGATTGCAGTAATCCAGGAAAAGACCACTGGCGAACTGGGAACCATGCATTATCCATAATGAGACGATTTGGAACACCAAATCGAGCTACAATGTTCTTATGGAAGAACTTTTGTGCGGCTGTTGCGGTAATATTTTGTACCGGTTCGGCCTCAATCCACTTTGTAAATGTGTCAATAGCTATGAACAGAAACTTGTATCCATTGACCGCTTGTGGCATAGGACCGACAATATCCATCCCCCAAACCGCAAAAGGCCATGCAAGGGGAATGGTTTGTAACGCATAGGCAGGTTGATGAACCTGTCGTGCGTGGAATTGACACTGAGGACACATCTTGACCATTTGCTTGGCATCGTTGAGTGCCGAAGGCCAGTAGAATCCTTGTCGAAAAGATTTTTCGACCAGTGTCCGATATGACGCATGCGTACCGCATACACCGTCATGTATTTCTTTCAAGAGGGATTTGACTTCCTGCTGAGATATGCAGCGCATGAATACTCCTTGAGTACCTTTTCTATACAAAACTCCTTCGATGAGCTTGTATAGACGCGCTTTTCGAATCAACCGATCGCTTTCGGTTTCATCCTTGGGTAGGGTCCCATGTTCAAGATAGACTCTCAATGGATGAGTCCAATCCTGTTCCTGACTGAGGTTGGTAATGCAGACTGTTACCGGATCATCCTCGATCGAAGTCATAATCGAAGGATGTTCCAAGTGTTCAATGAACATTCCTGCCGGAGCGGATGTGCGTGAGGACCCAATTTTGGATAATTGGTCTGCGAGAATGTTGTCCCTTCGCGGGATGTATTGGACTTCGAAATGACTGAAGTGTTTTTTCAATCTCCTCACTTCCCCCAGGTAATGAGCCATTGTCTCATCGGAGGTGCTGTACTCCTTGTTTACCTGGTTTACGACTAGCTGTGAGTCTCCCCTCACCACTAATCGACGGACTCCGAGGAATTCTACTACCCGGAGCCCTGCAAGAAAACCTTCATACTCTACTGCGTTGTTGGTCGCAACAAAGTGAAGTTGAATGACATACTTAAGCTGTTCGCCTTGAGGCGTAACTAAGACCACTCCAGCCCCCGAGTGTTGAAAACTACGGGAACCGTCGAAGTACATTGTCCAGTGATCGGGGCATCCCAATTCCTCGGGCACCTGCACGGGTGGCTCAGGGTTGGTCCATTCGGCCACAAAGTCGGCCAAGACTTGAGACTTAACCGCCATGCGGGGCGTGAAATGGATATCAAAAGCACCGAGTTCGACCGCCGACTTGGCAATTCAACCAGATTTCTCTGGATTCCGGACAATATCCCCTAAAGGAAAAGAGGAGGGTACTGTGATCTTGTGAGCTTGGAAGTAATGTCGTAGCTTACGGGAAGCCATCAGTAGTGCGTAAAGTATCTTCTGGACCTTAGGGTATCGCTCCTTAGGACACTGAAGTACCTCGCTGACATAGTAGACGGGTCTGTGTGTCCCTTCCCTATCCGCGATTAGGACAGCGCTGACCGCGTGCGGGATGGCCGCCAAATAGAGAAATAATTGTTCTCCTTTGTCGGGAGACACCAAGACTGGTGGACTGGATAAATATGTTTTTACCTCCTGAAATGCTTTTTCGGCCTCATCGGACCATGTGAAATTATGATGCTTCCACAGGGCCTTGAAGAAAGGTAATCCCCTTTCGCCTAGTCGCGATATGAAATGACTCAAGGCCGCCATGCGACCAGCCAGGCATTGAACATCTTTCATGGTCGAGGGAGACCTCATCTGTTCGATGACCCTGATTTTTTCAGGGACTGACCTCGATGCCTCTGGAACAAACAAGGAAACCAAGAAGTTTTCCTGAAGAGACTCCGAAAGAACATTTGTCCGGGTTCAATTTTATTCCAAAGCGATTCAAATTACAGAAGGTTTCGGTGAGGTCGTCCAAATGAGACAATCTCTTAGTGCTTTTTACAACGAAGTCGTTTACATATGCTTCGAGATTACGCCCTATTTGGGAAAGAAAGGTGTCGCGCCCCGAGACTGGGACAACGACTACTCCTGTAGAGACCTAGCTCGCTGCAGCTAGTCCCAAACTACAAACCTTTGACTTCCCAGGATGAGTCAAACACAGGGGTATATTACATTGCAACAGAGTACTCACAAAATATTAAACAGTGTGGCCTGCTGGCCCTAATATTACATAAAGAGGATTACAATGCCTACAAGGCATTCAGGGTTTAGCAAAATATTTAACTACGCAGCAGAAGATAGGTGACCCTCCCACAAAAGAAGTTGACGGCAGAACAACACACTTCAGGGTTCTGGCGGAACTGATTCTCCTCCTTCTGGATCCACGTAGTACTCCGTGCCATCATCTTGATCAAAATAGGCTCCATCTATTGAGTTGAATGTTGCAAGGGTGAGCACTTACGTACTCAGCAAGTCATAGGTAAGAGTAGATATATATAGTAGTGATGATATGAACCTAGACTAGTCAAGAATTATGGACATTTGTAAAATAATCTTTTCCTTTCTCATTTCCTCTTATGGCAACACTTTTCATAATATAACATCATCATTCATGTTCACTAGATTATAGCACTACCGCGACACGTCGACACACGACAGCCCACGGCGGCACTCCTTATCATGACAACACATGTCATTTGGGTAATCTTGATTAAACATATTTTATTTAGAAAATAGTACTTGTGTCACACCCCGTGGATTTAATCCACCGCAGCAGACTCCTATAAAACCTGGGAGCTCGGAGTATTCGAATACGTTTTAACTCTGCAGAGAGGTACCAATTTACCCGCAAGATATTCCACTTTCAAACCTTTCCTATCATAACAAAATGATTGGACCCCTGACTCACTTCTTACTGTGAGCGGCAAGGTGGAAATAACAAGAACTTTTGTTATGTTTTACTCACAATTCACCCCCGACCCTGTGACTCTCAGCGAGGCACAGTTGTGGCAGGTTGTATCCAAACCTCCACCCCATTGCTTATTCCCATTACTGGGTCAGCGTGCTTGATCACCTTCAGTGATATGTGTGGGAGCCGCGCTCCGTGTTTATCGTGCATCACTACACATCTCATGCAGGGGTTTCATGTGCGATCCACATAATTACTTGTTCAGGCCTGTCCCATACCAGGCTTGCGGTTAGCACGTTGTTCATGCCACTAGACGCACAACACAAGGTTCTAGTCCTTATATGCCAGTGACCAGACCATCCACAACCCTGCACCTTCAGTGCCTGCATAACCTTTGCAGTTTAGCACCTCCAGTGCTACAGCCATCCATACCATTTTTCTGGTCACAGCTAGGGGTTTTATTTCATGAATATAAGTATATAAATACATATAATAGTTCATCGCTCAAAACTTGTTTATTTCACATTTCACAGATAACCAGTCTAGTACTGCCAATTCATAAATCAACCATTCTCAATCTTTCACATGCAATATTGGCTATATTCAAGGTTATGTTTTAGCAACATTTAAAATATAGGTTCAAGATGACCAAGGATATGACTTGCCTTCCGCGTCGTAAGATACAGCAGTCGATGACGGGTCAACAGCAAAATCTTCAAAGTCAGCTTCTGAATCTGCTCGACGACAAACAAACACACAATAATTACTTATAATATTTAAAATGTTTTAAGACTTATATGCAGAAATGCTTAACAAGAATGATTGAACTATACTGGAGATAATTTGAACTGCAAACTGAACTGAGTCGAGATTCTAGGGTTTCAAGGAATTTGGGCTAAGGATGGTGATTAGATAATCTTAGGGTTTCAGGTTTGCAATAGGGATAACAATTTTGTGGCTGGTTTAATCAAAACAGCGAATGTCAACAGATCGACATTCGGATCAAAGCTTGGACATAGCTTTAAGAAAAGCTAGAGTGCTTATCTCAAGTTGTGGTAGTAGAAGAAAATGTAGATCACAACTCTACAAATTTAGTGGACAAAGTGGATTTCAAATTACACAACCAGAAGTGGGTAAATAAGGTCAATGCCACTGACTGACAAGCTCTGGCATAGAGCTGACAATGCCAAAAACTAGGGCTTAGCATAACTTTTGATCTGGAGCTCCAAATGATGCACCACTTTGTCTGGGAGGTAGGCATTGATAACAGGAACAATTAAGTCAACAGGATCTAGGGCAAGAAATGGCTGGAAAGCAAGAAATTTGATGATGAACTGAGGTGAACTGGCTGCACTGGAGCAGTTCTGGACACAAACTTGGCATGGCTATAACTTCCAATCTAGGCCGATCTAGGTGTCGGGCTAGAAGACAAAAATATTCAGGAGGCTAAGGCACATCTAAATGACAAAGTTTCGAGGGCTGAAATGGCTGAAACAAGCTTTTCCGGTCATCGGCGCCGGAGAAGAAACGCTGCTGATTGGGGGTTTCTGCTACAGGCAACAAGAACTTAATTCCTTGCTTGGAGAGCATCTAGGAGGTATAGGGAAGCTTCTGGTACAATTGTATTGGCCGGAGGATCACTGGAGAAACCTGGCGACGATCGCCGGCGACTGGTAGAGCTTGAATTTGGGGATACCTTCGATTTGAGCTCAATCTGGAGATCTTGATGCACAGGCTTGCTGGAAATGACTCACTGATCAACTTCTTCTACAGCAAAGAGAGCTAATTCGAGGTGATTTGGCCTGCATTGCCGGAACAGGGCATTTAGCAATCCCGGCGATCACCGGCGATAGAGGTCACCAGGGAGCAATTAGATGGTATCACACAGAGAGAATGAGTAGGGAAACTCACTGGTGTTGTTAATTTGGCAGGAGATGATCTGTAGAGTGCTGGCACCGTGAGCTTCCTCGACGGCTCGCCGGAGAAGAAAACGAAAAGAGCAAATTCTGGAACTTGGCTGGTTTCTGGTGAAGTATGGAGGGAGCTACTGAGCACAGGAGTGCTTAAATAGGCCAGGCGAAGCTTGCAAGGAGGAGACAACGAAGTAATTGGCAGCTGAGATGAGATGGATTGTGTGCTGAGCAACAGCGGCGAAGACACAGCGAAGAACGGTGATTGCGACGGCGACAGGACTGCAACTGTCCACATTGTCGTTCATCGGGACTTTGCAAAGGTGGAGCAAGCGGTGGCGACAAGTACTGGCACGACAAAGCGACGTGGCGAGGAGTTGCTGACAAAAAGCCATTGATCGCGCGCGGGAGCAGGCGCTGGTCGTCGACGTCGCTACGGTGTTGCCACGGCGATGGCTGAGACACTGACGCGTGCGCAACAGGAAGAGCAAGGATGCACGAGCACAAATGCAAGCGGAACTTGGCCAGCGGCGAGCGTGCACGGCGCAAGAAACCACGGCGAGCCCTGGTCGTGCGCACAGTAAACGGCCTGGTCGAATTTGGACTGAACTGCAGTTTCAAATCTTGAATTTTGGACTGATCTGTAAATCTGGAATTCTGGAAGGTTTAAGCTGAATTTGCTTTCACTAATCTGGCAGATATATTCAACAAAACATTTGGCAAAGATAGTTGATAAGATTTGACACATGTGAATAGTTTTTGATACAACTGAAAATAGGGTAAATTAGGGTAAAACAAGATTTAAGTTTTGTCGATTTCGAATTCTGGCATTTGGGGTTTGATTTTGATATCTGGACGGAAGAGAAACTTGTGACAAATAGCATTTTGAGAAGATTTGCCGAAGAAATTCTGAATTTGGAGTTAATCTGGAGATTTTAGCCTTTTTGGATTTTCAGATAACAGATAAGGACTATTTTGCGATAATTCTTGGACTAATTTGTAAAAAGAGTCTAGATGGCAGAATCTGGCTGTCAACTTTTTATATTAGGTTATTGACATACCCATGATCATATTCCAGGAATAATCTGGTCTGAACTTGGTCAAGATTTGATTAAATCTGTATTTCTGAAACTTAGGGTATTTGGGTAATATAAGGTATTTCTGTTTTCGAAAACAGAAGAAGTTGATAAATCTGGAATTTAGAGATAGAATTGGATCTAGGTTCTGAAGGCTTTTAAATTCAGAGTAACTGACAGATCACATCTGAACAATCTGATCTTGATTTGAGATCACAGGATAGATTTTGGAGATTTTAGGGCTTGAGATAGAAACTGATCTGGCTAATACTACAGATACATGCATGCATGCTATTGATGAAAAAGGAAGTTTTCACCCCTAACTCAGAGTGTTACAAAAGGTCTTTTGCATCAAGCGCTGGTACGTGGAACCTGCGTTCTTGAGACCGAATGGCATTCTAACGTAGCACTACGTGGCGAACAGGGTGATGAAGGCAGTCTTCTCTTCATCTTCTTCTGCCATGCTAATTTGATGGTATCCTGAGTAAGTGTCCAGGAAGCTCATCAGTTCGCAGCCCGCGGTTGAGTCGACCAGCTGGTCGATGCGGGCAAGGGGAAAGTCGTCCTTTGGGCAGGCACTGTTGAGGCTGGTGTAGTCGACGCACATGCGTCACTTACCATTTGACTTGCGGACCATGACCGGATTTGCAAGCCATTCTGGGTGAGTGACCTCGCGAATAAACCCGGCTTTTAGGAGTTTGCCATACTCCTCTCGGATGGCTTCTTGTCGATCGACAGCAAAACGCCTGAGCTTTTGCTTTATTGGTCGCTGTCCAGGTCAAATTGCTAACCTGTGCTCGATTACTTCCCTTCGAACATCGGGCATGTTGGACGGTTTCTCGTGTCTGCCACGACTGTGACATCACCTGTGAGGAGCCCAGCTCGGTGCAGCTGGTCCCTTAAACCACTTGACTTCCCAGGATGAGTCAATCACAGGAATACATTGAAGCAGCAAAATAATACAGTAGTCATAATTCTATGGCCATCAGGCCTTAGTACAAAACGAGGTACAGTGCCTTACAAGGCACAAGGGTCCAACAAAATAACACATCTAGTCGACAGAAGCTAGGCCCAAAAGCAATCCACAGGAAACAGAGGTTGACAGCAAGACAACACCACATCAGGGCTCCGGAGGAAACTGCTCGTCATCTCCTAGGTCTGCAGCATCTTCAGGATATCCTCCAAGGTCGTAGAACGCTCCATCTATTGATGAGTTGTTGCAAGGGTCAGTACTTATGTACTCAGCAAGTCATAGGGAAGGTAGAGATATATTTGCAGTATAAATGACATGAACCTATGCTATTGGGGAAAGAGTGAAGGGTTTTTCTCAAAATACATTTCTTTCTCATTCCTATTCATCTTTCAATCATACTCATGGCAGTAAATAAATCATATTGATAATGATTCATATATCCCATATCCAAGGCGATATAACCTCATATCACATTACTTTTGTTCAAGCCTTTCCATCTTATACTTATAGCAGTATCTCATATACTTTAGGGCATAACCCACATGCCTCTTAGCTATCATATGCTTAAGGCAAAATCCACATGCCTCTTAGCTAACACATGTTTACTAGATTATGGTATTATCGCGACACGTCAACACATGACAGCCCACGGCAACGCCCCTTATCGTGACAATACATGCCACTTGGGTAATCTTGAACTAACAAGTTTTAGTTTATAAAACAATACTTGTGTCATACCCCATGGATTTAATCCACCGCGGCATACTCCTAAAAACTCGGGAGCACGAAGTATTCGAATACATTTTAAACTCTGCAGAGGTGTACCTCTTTTTAAATCCACTTTTTCACTCGACTTTCAAGTCGGGCCATCTCTATGCGACTTATACGCACGTGACAAGGCCGAGTTCACACAATGTTTTCGCAGCCTAGTATTAACAGTATCCCTGCCCGGTAAATGGACAATCCAGTCCCAAGTACCGTTGTGGGTCCTCCCCACTGCCTTACTTCCTAGCCTGGGTCTATGTTCCCGCAGAACACATAGCCTCTTTTGATTACAGTCGCGCACGACTTAATCTGGCGTAGGGCGTCTTCCTTCTTTACACCTTATCCTCTCATAATTTTTCTGATCTCACATCACTCATGGACGAACTGCGTCCCACCAGTTTCCACGCGAGAAACAGGATCGACAAGCCATGCAGGGAACTGATAACACTAAGAAAGCTACTAGATTGCGCCTGTCCCATACCAGGTAAGTGGTTGGTACGTTTTTCATGCCACTAGACGCACGACACAAGGTTCTAATCCTTATATGCCAGTGACCAGATCATTCCACAACCCATGCACCTTCAGTGCCTGCACCTCCAGTGCAGCCAAGCACCTCCAGTGCTACCACCATTCCATACCAAAACACTGGTCACGGCTAGGGGTTCTATTTCATGAATATAAATGTACATGTATATACTTTTATTAGTTCATGGCTTGCTATCTTAACAAGTTCACATTCCTCAAGTATTCAATCTATCACTACCATAATATCATTGATCTCAACACATGCAATATTAATGAGATATCTACTCATGGAATAGCATAGCAATTCATAAAATATAGGTTCAATATGATCAAAGTATGACTTGCCTTCCGCGTCGTAAGTATCAGCAGTTGATGACGGTTCAGTGACAAGGTCTTCAACTTCGGGCTCTTGTTCTGAACAAGATCAAACAAGCAAACAGGCATTACAATTCATTCTATGTTTACTAATCCACTACCTGCAATAATGCAAGATAGGAACACTCTGGTGATACAAGGTTTGGAAGCGATTAGAGTTTAACTATGGTAATCAGGGTTAAAATTAGTTGTTAAGATTTACAAGGTTCCAAAATACTAGGGTAACATCAAGGTTGTGACTGGTTCACCCAAAAACAGCCAATGTCTTTAGGTTGGCACTCGGTTCAAGCCATCGACATAGGGTCAATGGGTGATAGAGGGCTCAACTCAAGTTGTGACAGTAGAGAAAAGTGTAGATCACAACATCAGGAGTCTAAGGGACAAGGTTATTTCCGGAGTCCATGGCTGGAAGTGGGTGAAAAGGCTCAATGCCACTGGCTGACACAGCCTGGCATAGGGTTGACATGGCCAGAAACTAGGGTTAGCCATATCTTTTGACTCAAGGCTCCAAATGATGCGCCACTTTGTCTGGTAGTTAGGCATTTGTAGCAGGAACAAATGTCTAAACAGGATCTAGGGCAGGAGATGGCTGGAAAGTGATGAAAACCAGTGAAGAAGTTGACTGGTCTGGAGTACCTGCAGCACAAACAGTACAGCAACTAGCGCATAGCCATAACTCCTGTTCTAGGCCTAATTAGGGGTCGTGGTAGAAGACAAAGTTGCTCAAAATGGTCCAAAACATCTAAATGGCGAGGTGGTTTGAGCTGGAGTGGTTGAATTTAGAAGATATTGGCTGGAGGAAAGATGAACTCAATCCAGATTTGGGCATTTCTGTTCTAGGGCAATTGAACTCGATTCCTTGCTCGTGTATGGCCCTCAGGGTACTAGAAACATACTGGTGAAGTTGTATTAGCTAAAAATTCAACAAATAAGATAGACCAGCAAGCACAGTGAACATGCAGGTTGAAATTTGGGGTTTTTCATATTTTAGCAAATCTGTCCGTTTTAGTTGCTTAAGGGTGTTCAAAATAGTCCACTGATCAGGATTGATCACAGGCTCGAGAGCTAATTCACTCTGGTTAGAGTTTAATTGCTCGTCGGAGCTGCTGGAGAGAAAAGGAAATTGCCGGCGACTGGAGAGGTTTCAAGTTAATTCCATGCTCGGGTAGGATGAGGGAGGTAAGAGGAGCTTACTGAAGTGGCTGGAGTGGAGGAGGAAGCAGTGTAGAGGCTTGGCACCGTAGCTCTTCCTTGTTGCTCGCTGGAGAAGAAGAAGACACGGTGAAGGGTGGCGATTTCTAGTGTTTTTCTGTGTGGTGGAGTTGGCTAAGTCCCGAGGGGTATTTATAGGCGATTTGGGGAGGTGCTGCAACGGCTGGAAATGCACGGGGAAGTGAAGCGGGCTGGAGGTGACAGCTCGGCTGAATCCCGGTGAAGTGACGGCCTGCAGCTGGATTAGGGGCTTTAACCTGCTGCTCTGGTGGAGGTGAAGGTGAATAGATGTTTGGCTTCGGCATGGACTCCACGTGGCCGGGTTTTCCTGTTTGAAACGTTGCCGGTGTCGTGCACAATCGGGGAGAATCAGCTGGCCGTGAGGTGAGCCCCAGAAGATCCACAGTGCCAATCATCGAGCACACACGTGGCGGCAAGCCATTGGATGAAGTACTGTAGCTGGAGGTCGTAGCAACGACAACAGCTGTTCAAGTGAACAGTAACTGGTCTATGCTACAGTGCTCGTGATCGATTCAACAGGCGTGGTCGAAGACGGTTGCTGCGGTCGAAACCTGGAGCTGTGGTCGCTGAATGGCCTGATCGTGAACAAGAGGTGTGGTCGAAGTCAAACTGAGTGGTCTAGTAGTGAACAGTAGCCCGTGGTCGAACCAGGGGCCTGACTGTGATGATTTTTGATGGGCTTTGGACTAAATTGTAAATCTGATCTTAAAGAGGATTAATTTGAGATTTGATTCCATGGCTCAGTATAATATTTCTATAAATACTCGTTTAGCTCAAATTTGGAGAAAGTTTGATAAGATTTGAGGGATTTCACCTATTTTTGAAAATAGGGTAAAGTTAGGGTAAAACAAATCTGGATTTTGTCGATCTCGAATTCTGGTGATTGGAGAGATATTTTGAAGTCTGATCAAAAGAGAGATCTGTATAAAATAGCATCTGGCAGGTGTTCCCTGAAGAAATTCTGGAGTTGGAGTTGATTTGTAGATTTTAGCCTTTTCAGGCTTCCAGGTAAACAGAAAAGGACCTATTCGCAGTAAAATTTGGACTTATCCGCGAAAAGTGTTTAGGTGAAACAATCTGGTTCCCAACTTTTTGAGGTAAGTTGAGGATGTATCATGGAACATATTCCAAGAGATACTTGAGTATGGATTGGGTTAAATCAAGATAACTCAATTATCTGGAAACTGGGGTACTTAGGGTAAATCTGGATTTCCTGTTTTCGAAAACAGAGAGAGGCTTAGATACTGAGAGTTAGGGTCCGAATTTGATCTGGCTCCTGAAGACTTTTATCTTCAGAGTAACTGGTAGGTTAGATCTGGATGGGCAGATCTTAGTCTGAATCCAAAGGATAGATTTGGAGATTTTTAGGGTTTGGGAGAGATTAGAGTTCAGCTGATCTAGCTACTACTACAGAGATACATGCATGCAGGGTTTTATGCAAAAACTTTTCACCCCCAAAACTAGGGTGTTACAAGCCTACCCTCCTTAAAGAAATCTCGCCCCGAGATTTACCTAGAGAAGGGAAGAGGTAGGGATAAGCCTGCCGCAGATCATCTTCTTTCTCCCAAGTCGCTTCTTCCTTTGAGTGATTTTCCCATTGAACCTTGCAAAGCTTGATTTTCTTTCTTCTGAGTTGACACTCATCACTAGACAGGATTTGCAGTGGTTGAGCGAGGTAAGTGAGATTCTTCTGAAGTGGAATCCCCTGGTGTTTTACCTGATCCGTTGGTTCCTTGAGGCACTTACGGAGTTGCGAGACATGAAACACGTCATGAATTTCTCCAAGATCTGATGGTAAATCCAATTTGTAAGATACCTCTCCTTTCCGCTTAAGGACTTTGAATGGTCCAATGTACCTTGGGGACAGTTTTCCTCTCTGATGGAATCTTCTTAATCCTTTTAACGGTGTGACCTTGAGATAAACTGATTCGCCTGGTGCAAATGACAATTCCCTTCTTCGGTTATCGGCATAGCTCTTCTGGCGTGACTGTGCTATCTTTAATCGTTCTCTGATGAGCTTGACATGTGCTTCAGCTTCCTCAATTAGTTCGGGTCCAATGACTTGCCGTTCTCCTGGCTCGTCCCAATGTAGTGGAGTTCTGCACTTACGTCCATACAATGCTTCAAAGGGTGCCATTTGCAGACTAGCTTGGTAACTGTTATTATAGGTGAACTCCGCAAATGGTAAGCACTTTTCCCACGAGGTTCCATAATCTAAAATGCAAGCTCTGAGAAGGTCTTCCAAGATTTGATTTACACATTCGGTTTGTCCTCCTATCTGTGGATGATATGCAGTGCTAAACTGTAATTGAGTTCCCAAGTTTTCGTGGAGCCGGTTCCAAAATTTGGAGGTGAATTGTGTTCCTCGATCTGAAACAATCTTTTTCGGGATACCATGCAGTATCACTATTCGCTGCAGGTATAGCTCCGCTAATTTGTTGCCATTAAAAGTTTTCTTGACTGGTATAAAATGAGCAACTTTCGTGAGTCTGTCTACAATGACCCATATGGAATCATACCCCCCTTGCGTTCTGGGAAGTCCCATGATAAAGTCCATACCAATCTCTTCCCATTTCCAAGTTGGCACTGGTAAGGGCTGCAATTTCCCGGCTATTTTCTGATGATCGGCCTTAATCCTTTGGCAAGTGTCACACCTTGCGACATATTCCGTGATTTCTTTCTTCATACCATCCCACCAGAATAGCGTCTTCAGATCCTTGTACATCTTGGTGTTTCCAGGGTGCAGTGAATACGGGGTTTTATGAGCTTCAAAAAGAATTAATTCTTTAAGGTCTGTATTTCAAGGTACACAAATCCTTCCCCGATACTGTACGATTCCTTGATGATCTTCAGTGAAGTCCTGGGTCTTCCCTAATCTGATGCGGCTCTTGATCCTGTGAAGCTCCTCATCTTCTTTCTGAGCATCTTCAATCTGCTTTTGGAGTTGAGACTCTACCGTAAATGTGGCTAGTATCCCAGATGTCACTATGGTCACTTCAAGATTCTGAAATTCCTGCCGCAAGTGCGGGTTCTTGGGTGTAGCTCCTTGTAATGTATAAGCTTTCCTACTCAAGGCATCTGCCACTACGTTGGCTTTCCCTGGATGGTAGAGTATGCTGAGGTCATAATCTTTAATTAGCTCAAGCCATCGGCGCTGACACATATTGAGCTCAGTCTGTGTGAAGATATACTTGAGGCTTTTATGGTCCGTGTAGATGTCACACTTATTCCCAAGCAAGTAGTGTCTCCATATCTTCAGGGCATGCACCACTGCTGCTAATTCGAAATCATGCGTGGGATAATTTTCTTCATGTGGCCGTAGTTGTCGCGAGGCATAAGCTACGACTTGCCCTTCCTGCATTAATACACAGCCTAATCCTTGCTTTGAAGCATCGCAAAATACTACGAAGTCCTTCTTGCTGTCTGGTAGTGTAAGAACTGGTGTTGTGGTCAACTTCTCCTTCAGTGTTTGGAAACTCTCCTCACACTTGGGAGTCCATTCGAAAACAACATCCTTTTTCAACAAATTGGTGAGAGGTTTGGCTATCTGAGAGAATCCCTCAATAAATCTCCGGTAATAGCCTGCCAATCCCAAAAAGCTTCTAATTTCTGGTACAGTGGTCGGCTGCTTCCACTCTTTGATTGCCGCAATCTTAGCTGTATCCACCGAGATTCCTTCTTTGGTTAGCACATGCCCAAGGAATGAAATCTTGGTCATCCAAAATTCGCATTTATCAAATTTGGCGTAGAACTGACGCTCCCTTAGTCTCCCGAGGACTAAGTGTAGGTGTTGCTCATGTTCCTCAGGGCTCTTTGACTAAATCAAGATATCGTTAATGAACGCAATGACAAACTTGTCTAAGAAATCCATGAAGGTGTTGTTCATGACGTTCATAAATGCTGCTGGAGCATTGGTTAATCCAAAAGGTACTACAGTGAATTCATATAGCCCGTACCTCGTGGTAAAGGCGGTTTTTGGTATGTCCCCTTCTCGGATCTTCAGCTGATGATAGCCTGACTTCAGGTCTATTTTGGAAAATACTCGAGCTCCTCGTAGTTGGTCGAATAAGTCATCTATCCGCGGCAATGGATACTTATTCTTGATGGTTACGTCATTCAATGCTCGGTAATCCACACACATCCTTAAGGTTCCATCCTTCTTCCTTACGAACAAAACCGGAGCTCCCCAAGGTGACGCACTGGGTCGGATAAATCCTTTACCCTCCAGTTCCTCTAACTGATTTTTCAACTCTTCTAAGTCTGTTACCGGCATCCTATATGGCCTCTTAGCTATAGGTGCCGCTCCTGGTTTAAGTTCGATGGTAAACTCTATCTCCCTATCAGGTGGCATCCCTGGGAGTTCTTCTGGGAATACGTCCGAGTATTCCTATACTATGGGCACTTGATCCAAACATACTTTCTGAAGTGCATGGACTGATCCTTGCAGTTTTTCGACCGATGATCTTTCCACATGGAATAGGACTTCCTTCCCTTGGTTACTAACAAGGCTTAGAGTTTTCTTCTCACAATCCACTAGACCTTTATGCTGAGATAACCAATCCATTCCTATTATAATGTCTAGGCCTTGCAGTTCTAGGACTAATAGGTTAGCCAAGAACTCTACCCCGTCTATTCTGAAGGTTATATGACGACAAGCTGAATATACAGGCAGCTTAGCTCCTGGGGTCTGTATAGCCATAGGGTACTCTAGAGGTACCATAGGTATTCCCACTTTAAATGCAAAATCTTCTGATATGAATGAGTTTGTAGCTCCAGGATCAAACAGTATTAAAGCAGATGCAGACTGGATCAAGAATCTACCTAGGAGAATGTCGGTAGCATTGTCTGCCTCTTGAAGGGAGGTGAAGTTTAGTCGGCCTCCTCGGCCTGCCATTTGCTTTCTTCCTCGCCCTCGTCCTCGGCCTGTTACAATTCCTCCTTGGTTGGGCAAACCTCCTCTGGGGCTCTGCGATGGTGGTGGTGAAGCTGTGGTTCTGGGCGCCATCGCTTGAGTTCCAGCTTGCATCTTGCTATCGCCATAGGGAGTTGAATCCACGGGCAACTGTCTTTGCGGTGTCCCACCTGTCCGCAATGATAGCATTGAGTCCTTATCTGAGGCCAATCCCTTTGATAATGTGCTCCTCTGTAGTTGGGGCATGTCGGCGTGAATGGTGGTCTTGACGCCGGGTAGGTCGGACGAAAGTTTGGAGATGTTGGGGCCCTTCCCCTAGATGAGCTGGCTGGCAGTCGCGACTGTTGTATCATCTTCCTCTTCCGGTTTTCTTCTCCGATGCCTCGCTTTTCCTCTATCTTTAATACCCGATTCACCAGGGTCTGGAATTCTGTAAACTCATGGGAGGCAATCTGATACTGTAAATAGTGCTGAAGTCCCTCGGTGAAGTGTTCAATCTTCTTATCTTCCGTGTCGATGTCGCCGGACGCACACCGAGCTAAATGGTGGAACTGGTGCAGATACTCGGTGACAGTCCGGTTCCCTTGAGTCAAGTTCCGGAATTCTCGGCGTTTAGCTGCCATGACGCCTGTAGGGATATGGAATTTTCGGAACTGATCCTTAAATTCCGTCCAAGTGATATTGTCTTTATCCAAGTGTGCTTCTTGATAATTCATCCACCAAGCAGCTGCTGCTCCAGTGAGTTGGTGTGATCCGAATAGCACCTTCTCTCGATCATTGCAACGAACAGTGTCCAGTTTCCTTTCGATGTCCCGCAGCCAGTCGTCTGCGACGATTGGGTCGGTCGCGCTTGCGAAGGTTGGCGGTCGAGTCTTCTGGAAGTCCGAGAGTCGAGTTCCGACAGCGGTACCTTCAGCAGTCCCTGGCATTTTCTGAATGACTTGAGCTAGCAACTGGGTATGTGCAGCTTGGGCTTCTTGGCGGCTCCTCTCCATTGAAAGAAGAATTTCCCGGAGACTTGGTGAGTCTTCTTGTGGTGGTAGCGAGCTCTGCGCCCCTGGGTGAGGTGTGGATCCTCTTCGCGGCGTAACTGGGTCTTGGCCCTCTTGGTCATCTTGGGTCCTTCTCCTTGTGTGAACCATTATGATCTTCTGAAGAGAGAAGCAGACAGGTCTAACTAACTAAGAGAGAATTAGGGTAATAATGCAGAATTAATGCGGAGCTGATTCATTAATGCACAAGTAGTTGATACAAAAGCGCTTAAGAGCCTTAGTCTGATACAACCAAAATACAAGTAATGGTGATGATAACAACCAAAAGCATCACCAATCCTAGAAGATCTACCCTGGCCTGAGGATCTAAAAGAACAGGCAACTAACTGCTCCCACAGGGCTCAACCTCCTCTGGCTCCATCTCGTCGTCGGACTCCTCCAGAGTGACAAACCCGGGTGGTCCAGACTCATGGAACAGCAGAGCTGACCCACTGCCCTCTGCCTGGTGGGTGCTAGGGATAGAGAATGAGCGTCGATATCCCGCTGCATTAGCAACCCTCCGAGGAATCAAGCTAGGTCCCGCACTGGGTCCAATGGTACGAGCTGGGGAGACAACTGTCGGAGCAACCTCCTCAACTGTGCGACGTCTCTGAGCTGCAGGCTGAGAGGTCAACGACGGGGAAGTGGTTCGGCCACGTTTCTTCTGCTCCTCAAACTCCTTGCGGAGCTCCTAATACTCAGCAAGCAAAGTAGAGTAGCGCGAGTCGAGGGTCCTCAACAGACCTATGGTGCCTGCCAGACACGGGTCCGGGTACTCCCCAATGGGTGACAACCCAGAGGGAGATGAAGGCACGTGACAGAAAGGTGACTCCTGGAGCCGACATGAGTACACTTGGCGTACCCGATGCACAGCCTCTCGAGCTGCGTCCTGGATAGCATCCAGTCGGCTTGCCCTGCTGGCCTCCACCCTGATCACCTGGCCCTCACGACTATCGAGAGCGTGCACCAGCACTTTGGCCTTGAAGCCATAGCGACGCCCCTCATAATAGTCCCAAATAGTCTCGCAGATCGGGCGCTCATCAATCCCTAGGAATTGAGCGATATGCCACAGCAACGTGGCCCATCCGCCTATATGTTTATACAAGTCAAAGCCTAAAGGGCTTTGTGAAAACTATCTAACTTAGACTACTAACTTCGGGTTGCTTTCATCTGGTCAGGTTCGATCAATCGATCACTGGATGGCTTAGTGTTTCGATCTCTCGATTCTTCGATCCCCTCGTTCGATGCATCGGGCTGCCCCTTTATACTGGTCGAAAGGGCGCCAAACTGTTACGGCATCAAACGGTTGCTTGGATGTGGTTTTGTCAACCACTCTTAACTCCCACGCAGGTTTAACACGTGTTATTCGTGGATAACCGCATGTATTAACCTCCTGACGGTTGTTTCTCTAAGTGGAAGAATCTTCGGAGTAGTCGGGATATTCCCTTTATGAGGGCAGATTAATCCCGCGTTCCATGGTCGAAAGTGCTCTGACCGCGCGATGTTGGCTGACCGCACAACATCTACAGCCATTTATTCGCGTATATCATACGAACTCCTGACCGCGCCCTAGCTACGGTCTGATCGCGTAAAGCCTGCGACCTTGGGCTTGTGCTCTTTAGAATGATTCGAGTTCGCCCCGCCAAGCGCGTGTCTGGTTTGAATCTATCCTGAGCCAGTCGTGCATTTATTTGAACTGACCCGGGTGTCAATCTTCGTCACTGTGTTATTAATTTTTATCAAATTTTTAGTAAGGATGACTAAAATCTACTGACGCGTCGAACGATTCCTACTCACTATCTCAATTTGAATATATATACATGTATCCAGACAACAAAATTTTTTTCAGTTTGATATATCTGGTCAAATGCATGATCTTATTTGTATATATGATGAAATTTTAATCAAACTTTTTTTCACAATGGTTTGGATATTCTCAAGTGTCTTACACTTTGTAGTTTTAAGTTGTCAATATTTGTATTCAGAACTTACCAATTTTTTTTTATTGAACCAATTTGAAAGGATATATATAAATAGTGATTACAGTATATAAAGTTGCTGTGTTATTACTTTTTGTCAAATTTTTATTAAGAATGATTAAAATCTACCGACGCGTCGAACAATTCCTACTCACTATCTCAATTTGAATATACATCCGTGTATCCAGACAGCAAAATTTTTTTCACTATGATATATCTGAACCTTCTCTAATGCACTATCTAATTTGGATATATGATTAAATTTTAATCAAACCTTTTCTCACAATGGTTTTGATATTCTCACTTGTCTTACACTTTGTAGTTGTACATGTGTTTTTAAGTTGTCAATATTTGTCTGCAAAAATTACCAATTTTTTTAATTGAACCTATTTGAAAGAGTATATATAAATAGTGATTGCAGTATATGAAGTTGCTGTGTTATTAATTTTTGTCAAATTTTTGGTAAGAATGATTAAAATCTACCGACGGATCGAACGATTCCAACTCACTATCTTAATTTGAATATATATACGTGTATCCAGACAACAAAAATTTTTTGACTTTGATATATCTGAAGCTTCTCGAATGCACTATCTAATTTGGATATATGATTAAATTTTAATCAAACCTTTTTTCACAATGGTTTGGATATTCTCACGTATCTTACACTTTGTAGTTGTACTTGTGTTTTTAAGTTGTCAATTTTTGTCTTCAGAAATTACCAATTTTTTTAATTGAACCGATTTCAAAGAGTATATATAAATAGTGATTGCACTACACGAAGTTGCTGTGTTGTTAATTATTGTGAAATTTTTGGAAAGAATGATTAAAATCTACCGACAAATCGAATGATTCCAACACACTATCTTAATTTGAATATATATACGTGTATCCAGACAACAAAATTTTTTTCACTTTGATATATCTGAAGTTTCTCTCATGCACTATCTAATTTGGATATATGATTAAATTTTAATCAAACCTTTTTTCACAATAGTTTGGATATTCTCACGTGTCTTACACTTTGTAGTAGTACTTGTGTTTTTAAGTTGTCAATATTTGTCTTTAGAAATTTCTAATTTTTTTAATTTAACCGATTTGAAATAGTATATATAAATAGTGATTGCAGTATACGAAATTTCTGTGTTATTAATTTTTATCAAATTGTTGGTAAGAATGATTATAATCTACCGACGGATCGAACGATTCCTACTCACTATCTTAATTTGAATATATACACGTGTATCCAAACAACAAAATTTTTTTCACTTTGATATATGTGAAGCTTGTGGAATGCACTATCTATTTTGGATATATGATTAAATGTTAATCAAACATTTTTTCACAATGGTTTGGATATTCTCACGTATCTTTCACTTTGTAGTTCTACTTGTGTTTTTAAGTTATCAATATTGGTCTCCAGAAATTACCAATTTTTTTAATTGAACCGATTTGAAAAAGTATATATAAATAGTGATTGCAGTATACGGAGTTGTTGTGATATTAATTTTTATCAAATTTTTAGTAAGGATGATTGTAATCCACCGACGCGTTGGACGAGTCCTACTCACTATCTTAATTTGAATATATACACGTGTATCCAAACAACAAAAGTTTTTTTCACTTTCTTATATGTGAAGCTTGTCGAATGCCCTATCTAATTGGATATATGATTAAATTTTAATCAAACCTATTTTCACAATGGTTTGGATATTCTCACATGTCTTACACTTTGTAGTTGTACTTGCGTTTTTAAGTAGTCAATATTTGTCTTAAGAAATTTCCAATTTTTTTAATTGAACCGATTTGAAAGAGTATATATATAAATGGTGATTGTAGTATACGAAGTTGCTGTGTTATTACTTTTTCTCAAATTTTTCGTAAGAATGATTAAAATCTACCGACGGATGGAACGACTCCAACTCACTATCTCAATTTGAATATATATACGTGTATCCAGACAGCAAAATTTTTTTGACTTTGATATATCTGAAGTTTCTCTAATGCACTATCTAATTTGGATATACGATTAAATTTTAATCAAACCTTTTTTCACAATGGTTTTGATATTCTGACTTGTCTTACACTTTGTAGTTGTACTTGTGTTTTGAAGTTGTCAATATTTGTCTTCAGTAATTTCCAATTTTTATTAATTGAACCGATTTGAAAGAGTATATACAAATAGTGATTGCAGTATACGAAGTTGCTGTTTTAATAAATTTTTATCAAATATTTGGTAAGAATGATTAAAATCTATCGACGAATTGAACGATTCATACTCACTATCTTAATTTGAATATATATATACGTGTATCCAGAAAATAAAAAAATTTTCACTTTGACATATTTGAAGCTTGTCGAATGCACTATGTATTTTGGATATATGATTAAATTTTAATCAAACCTTTTTTTTCCCAATGGTTTGGATATTCTCACGTGTCTTACACTTTGTAGTTGTACTTGTGTTTTTAAGTTGTCAATATTTGTCTTCAGAAATTACCAATTATTTTTAATTGAACCGGTTTGAAAGAGTATATATAAATAGTGATTGCAGTATACGAAGTTGCTGTGTTATTAATTTTATCAAATTTTTGGTAAGAATGATTCAAATATATCGACGGATTGAACGATTCCTACTCACTATCTTAATTTGAATATATATACGTGTATCCAGACAACAAAATTTTTTTCATTTTGATATATCTTAAGCTTGTCGAATACACTATGTATTTTGGATATATGATTAAATTTCAATCAAACCTTCTTTCACAATGGTTTGGATATTCTCACGTGTCTTACACTTTGTAGTTGTACTTGTGTTTTTCAGTTGTCAATATTTGTATTCAGAACTTACCAATTTTTTTTGATTGAACCGATTTGAAAGGATATATATAAATATTGATTGCCGTATATAAAGTTGCTGTGTTATTAGTTTTTATCAAATTTTTAGTACGGATGATTAAAATCTACTGACGAGTCGAACAATTCCTACTCACTATATTAATTTTAGTATACATACGTGTATCCAGACAACAAAATTTTTTTCACTATGATATATCTGAACCTTGTCGAATGCACTATCCAATTTGGTTATATGATTAAATTTTAATCAAACCATTTCCCACAATGGTTTGGCTATTCTCACGTGTCTTACACTTTGTAGTTGTACTTGTGTTTTTAAGTTGTCAATATATCTCTTCAGAAATTTCCAATTTTTTTAATTGAACCGATTTGAAAGAGTATATATAAATAGTGAATACAGTATACGAAGTTGCTGTGTTATTAATTTTTATCAAATTTTTGGTAAGAATGACTAAAATCTTCCGACGGATCGAACAATTTGAACTCACTATCTTAATTTGAATATATATACGAGTATCCAGACAACAAACTTTTTTTCACATTGATATATCTGAAGCATCTCGAATGCAGTATCTAATTTGGATATGTGATTAAATTTTAATCAAACCTTTTTTCACAATGGTTTGGATATTCTCACGTGTCTTAGACTTTGTAGTTGTACTTGCGTTTTTAAGTTGTCAATATTTGTCTTCAAAAATTACCAATTTTTTTAATTGAACCGATTTGAACGAATATATATAAATAGTGATTACAGTATACGAAGTTGCTGTGTTATTAATTTTTGTCAAATTTTTGGGTAAGAATGATTAAAATCTTCTGACAAATCGAACAACTCCAACTCACTATCTTAATTTGATTATATGTACGTGTATCCAGACAAGAAAATTTTTTTGACTTTGATATATCTGAAGCTTCTCGAATGCACTATCTATTTTGGATATATGATTAAATTTTAATCAAACCTTTTTTCACAATGGTTTGGATATTGTCACGTGTCTTACACTTGGTAGTTGTACTTGTGCTTTTAAGTTGTCAATGTTTGTCTTCAGAAATTTCCAATTTTTTTAATTGAACCGATTTGAAAGAGTATATATAAATAGTGAATACAGTATACGAAGTTGCTGTGTTATTAATTTTTATCAAATTTTTGGTAAGAATGATTATAATCTACAGATAGATCGAACGATTCGAACTCACTATCTTAATTTGAATATATATACGGGTATCCAGACAACAAAATTTTTTTCA
This sequence comes from Pharus latifolius, assembly GCA_019359835.1. Taxonomy (NCBI): domain Eukaryota; kingdom Viridiplantae; phylum Streptophyta; class Magnoliopsida; order Poales; family Poaceae; genus Pharus; species Pharus latifolius. The sequence continues at coordinate 94,988,292 of CM033319.1, forward strand.
CATTGAGATATCTGATGCGTCTCGAATGCAGTATCTAATTTGGATATGCGATTAAATTTTAATCAAACCTTTTTTCACAATGGTTTGGATATTCTCACGTGTCTTACACTTTGTAGTTGTACTTATGTTTTTAAGTTGTCAATATTTGTCTTCAGAAATTACTAATTTTTTTAATTGAACCGATTTGAACGAATATATATAAATAGTGATTACAGTATACGAAGTTGTTGTGTTATTAATTTTTGTCAAATTTTTTGGTAAGAATGATTAAAATGTTCCGACGGATCGAACAACTCCAACTCAATATCTTAATTTGATTATATATACGTGTATCCAGACAAGAAAATTTTTTGGACTTTGATATATTTAAAGCTTCTCGAATGCACTATCTATTTTGGATATATGATTAAATTTTAATCAAACCTTTTTCACAATGGTTTGGATATTCTCACATGTCTTACACTTGGTAGTTAGAGTTGTGTTTTTAATTTTTCAATATTTGTCTTCAGAAATTATCAATTATTTTTACTTGAACCGATTTGAAAGAGTATATATAAATGGTGATTGCAGTATACAAAATTGCTGCGTTATTAATTTTTATCAAATTTTTGGCAAGAATGATTAACTTCTATCGGCGGATTGAACGATTTCTACACACTATCTTAATTTTAATATATATACGTGTATCCAGGCAACAAAATTTTTTTCACTTTGATATATCTCAAGCTTGTCGAATGCACTATCTAATTTGAATATATGATTAAATCTTAATCAAACCTTTTTTTGCAATGGTTTGGATATTCTCACGTGTCTTACACTTTGTAGTTGTACTTGTGTTTTTAAGTTGTCAATATTTGTCTTCAGAGATTCCCAATTTTTTTAATTAAACCAATTTGAAAGAGTATATATAAATAGTGATTGCAGTATATGAAGTTACTGTGTTATTAATTGTTGTCAAATTTTTGGTAAGAATGATTAAAACTACCTACGGATCGAACGACACCAACTCACTATCTTAATTTGAATATATATATACGTGTATCCAGACAACAAAATTTTTTTTACTTTGATATATCTGAAGTTTCTCGAATGCACCATGTAATTTGGATATATGATTAAATTTTAATCAAACCATTTTTCACAATGGTTTGGATATTCTCAGGTGTCTAACACTTTGTAGTTGTACTTGTGTTTTTAAGTTGTCGGTATTTGTCTTCAGAAATTACCAATTTTTTTAATTGAACCGATTTCAAAGAGGATATATAAATAGTCATTGCAGTATACGAAGTTGCTGTGTTATTAATTTTTATCAAATTTTTTGGTAAGAATGATTCTAATCTACCGACGGATCGAACGATTCCTACTCACTATGTTAATTTGAAAACATATACGTGTATTGACACAATAAAATTTTTTTCACTTTGATATATCTGAAGCTTGCCGAATGCACTATCTATTTTGGATATATGATTAAATTTTAATCAAACCTTTTATCACAATGGTTTGGATATTCTCACGTGTCTTACACTTTGTAGTTGTACCTGTGTTTTTAAGTCATCAATATTTGTCTTCAGAAATTATTAATTTTTTAAATGAACCGATTTGAAAGAGTATATATAAATAGTGATTGCAGTATACGAAGTTGCTGTGTCATTAATTTTTATCAAACTTTTGGTAAGAACGATTATAATCTACCGACGGATCGAACGATTCCTACTTGCTATCTTAATTTGAATGTATATACGTGTATCCAGACAACAAAATTTTTTTCACTTTGATATATCTGAAGCTTGTCGAATGCACTATCTATTTTGGATATATGATTAAATTTTAATCAAACCTTTTATCACAATGGTTTGGATATTCTCGCGTGTCTTACACTTTGTAGTTGTACTTGTGTTTTTAAGTTATCAATATTAGTATTCAGAAATTACCAATTTTTTTAATTGAACCGATTTCAAAAAGTATATACAAATAGTGATTGCAGTATACGAAGTTGCTGTGTTATTAATTTTTGTCAAATTTTTAGTAAGGATGACTGTAATCTACCGACGTGTCGGATGAGTCGTACTCACTATATTAATGTGAATATATACACGTGTATCCAGACAACAAACTTTTTTTCATTTTGATATATCTAAAGCTTCCTGAATGCACTATCTAATTGGATATATGATTAAATTTTAATCAAACCTTTTTTCACAACGGCTTGGATATTTTCACGTGTATTACACTATGTAGTTTTACTTGTGTTTTTAAGTTGTCAATATTTGTCTTCAGAAATTAACAAATTTTTTTAATTGAACCGATTTGAAAGAGTGTATATAAATAGCGATTGCAGTATACGATGTTGCTGTGTTATTAATTTTTGTCAAAGTTTTGGTAAGAATGATTAAAATCTTCCGACGGATCAAACGACTCCAACTCACTATCTTAATTTGATTATATATTGGTGTATCCAGAAAACAAAATTTTTTTGACTTTGATATATCTGAAGCATCTCGAATGCACTATCTAATTGGGATATATGATTAAATTTTAATCAAACCTTCTTTCACAATTGTTTGGATATTTTCACGTGTCTTACACTTTGTAGTTGTACTTCGGTTTTTAAGTTGTCAATATTTGTCTTCGGAAATTACCACTTTTTTTAATTGAGCCTATTTGAAAGAGTATATATAAATAATGATTGCTGTATATGAAGTGGCTATGTTATTAATTTTTATCAAATTTTGGGTAAGAATGATTATAATCTACCGACGGATCGAACGATTCCTACTCACTATCTTTATTTGAATATATATACGTGTACGCAGACAACAAAATTTTTTCCACTTTTATATATTTGAAGCTTGTCGAATCCACTATCTAATTTGGATATATCAATAAATTTTAATCAAACCTTTTTTTACAATGGTTTGCATATTCTCACGTGTCTTACACTTTGTCGTTGTACTTGTGTTTTTAAGTTGTCAATATTTATCTTCAGAAATTTCCAATTTTTTTAATTGAACCGATTTGAAAGAGTATATATAAATAGTGATTGCAGTATATGAAGTTGCTGTGTTATTAATTTTTGTCAAATTTTTGGTAAGAATGATTAAAACTACCAACGGATCGAACGACTCCAACTCACTATCTTAATTTGAATATATATACGTGTATCTAGACAACAAAATTTTTTTTACTTTGATATATCTGTAGTTTCTCGAATGCACCATGTAATTTGTATATATGATTAAATTTTAATCAAACCATTTTTCAAAATGGTTTGGATATTCTCAGGTGTCTGATACTTTGCAGTTGTACTCGTGTTTTTAAGTTGTCGGTATTTGTCTTCAGAAATTACCAATTTTTTTGATTGAACTGAATTCAAAGAGGATATATAAACAGTCATTGCAGTATACGAAGTTGCTGTGTTATTAATTTTTATCAAATTTTTGGGTAAGAATGATTCTAATCTACCGACGGATCGAACGATTCCTACTCACTATCTTAATTTGAATACATATACGTGTATACATACAACAAAATTTTTTTTCACTTTGATATATCTGAAGCTTGTCGAATGCACTATCTATTTTGGATATATGATTAAATTTTAATCAAACCTTTTATCACAATGGTTTGGATATTCTCACATGTCTTACACTTTGTAGTTGTACCTGTGTTTTTAAGTCGTCAATATTTGTCTTCAGAAATTAGCAATTTTTTAAATTAACCGATTTGAAAGAGTATATATAAATAGTGATTGCAGTATACGAAGTTTCTGTGTCATTAATTTTTATCAAATTTTTGGTAAGAATAATTATAATCTACCAACGGATCGAACGATTCCTACTTGCTATCTTAATTTGTATGTATATACGTGTATCTAGACAACAAAATTTTTTTCACTTTGATATATCTGAAGCTTGTCGAATGCACTATCTATTTTGGATATATGATTAAATTTTAATCAAACCTTTTATCACAATGGTTTGGATATTCTCACTTGTCTTACACTTTGTAGTTGTACTTGTATTTTTAAGTTGTCAATATTTGTATTCAAAAATTACCAATTTTTCTAATTGAACTGATTTGAAAAAGTATATATAAATAGTGATTGCAGTATACGAAGTTGCTGTGTTATTAATTTTTGTCAAATTTTTAGTAAGGATGATTGTAATCTACCGACGCGTCGGACGAGTCGTACTAACTATATTAATTTCAATATATACACGTGTATCCAGACAACAAAATTTTTTTCACTTTGTTATATTTGAAGCTTGTCGGATGCACTATCTAATTTGGATATATGAATAAATTTTGATCAAACCTTTTTTCACAGTGGTTTCGATATTCTCACGTGTCTTACACTTTGTAGTTGTACTTATGTTTTTAAGTTGTCAATATTTATCTTCTGCAATTTCCAATTTTTTTTAATTGAACCGATTTGAAAGAGTATATATAAATAGTGATTGCAGTACACGAAGTTGCTGTGCTATTAATTTTTGTCAAATTTTTGGTAAGAATGATTAAAACTACCGACGGATTGAACGACTCCAACTCCCTATCTTAATTTGAATATATGTACGTGTATCCAGACAACAAAATTTTTTTGACTTAGATATATTTGAAGCTTCTCGAATGCACTATCTAATTTGCATATATGATTAAATTAATCAAACCTTTTCTCACAATGGTTTGGATATTCTCACGTGTCTAACACTTTTTAGTTGTACTTGTGTTTTTAAGTTGTCAATATTTGTGTTCAGAAATTTCTAATTTTTTTTAATTGAACCGATTGGAAAGAATATATATAAATATTGATTGCTGTATATGAAGTTGCTGTGTTATTAATTTTTATCAAATTTTTAGTACAGATGATTAAAATCTACCGACGCGTCGAACAATTCCTACTCACCATATTAATTTGAATATATATACGTGTATCCAGACAACAAAATTTTTTTCACTATGATATATCTGAAGCTTGTCGAATGCACTATCTAATTTGTATATATGATTAAATTTTAATCAACCCTTTTCTAACAATGGTTTGGATACTGTCACGTGTCTTACACTTTGTAGTTGTACTTGTGTTTTCAAGTTGTCATTATTTGTCTTCAGAAATTTCTAATTTTTTTAATTGAACCGATTTGAAAGAGTATATATAAATAGTGATTCCAGTAAATGAATTTGCTGTGTTATTAATTTTTGTCAAATTTTTGGTAAGAAGGATTAAAGTCTTCCGACGTATCGAACGACTCCAACTCACTATCTTAATTTGATTACATATACGTGTATCCAGACAACAAAATTTTTTTGACTTTGATATATCTGAAGCTTCTTGAATGCACTATCTAATTTGCACATATGATTAAATTTTAATCAAATCTTTTCTCACAATGGTTTGGATATTCTCACGTGTCTTACACCTTTTAGTTGTACTTGTGTTTTTAAGTTGTCAATATTTGTCTTCAGAAATTTCTAATTTTTTTTAATTGAACCGATTTGAAAGAATCTATATAAATAGTGATTGCAGTATACGAAGTTGCTATGTTATTAATTTTTGTCAAATTTTTGATAAGAATGATTAAAATCTACCGATGGATCGAATGATTCCAACTTACTATCTTAATTTGAATATATATACGTGTATCTAGACAACAAATTTTTTTTCACTTTGATATATATGAAGTGTCTCGAATGCAGTATCTAATTTGGATATAGGATTAAATTTTAATCAAACCTTTTTTCACAATGGTTTGGATATTCTGACGTGTCTTACACTTTGTAGTTGTACTTGTATTTTGAAGTTGTCAATATTTGTCTTTGGAAATTACAAATTTTTTGAATTGAACCGATTTGAAAGAGTATATATAAATAGTGATTGCAGGATACGAAGTTGCTATGTTATTAATTTTTATAAAATTTTTGGTAAGAATGATTTTAATCTACCGACGGATCGAACGATTCCTACTCACTATCTTAATTTGAATATATAGACGTGTATCTAGAGAACAAATTTTTTTTCACTTTGATATATCTGAAGCTTGTCGAATGCACTATCTATTTTGGACATATGATTAAATTTTAGTCAAACCATTTTTCACATTGGTTTGAATATTCTCACGTGTCTTACACTTTGTAGTTGTACTTGTGTTTTTAAGTTGTCAATATTTGTCCTAAAATATTACCAATTTTTTTAATTGAACCGATTTGAAAGAGTATATATAAATACTGATTGCAGTACACGAAGTTGTTGTGTTATTAATTTTTATCAAATTTTTGGTCAGAATAATTATAATCTACCAACGGATCGAACGATTCCTACTTGCTATCTTAATTTGTATGTATATACGTGTATCTAGACAACAAAATTTTTTTCACTTTGATATATCTGAAGCTTGTCGAATGCACTATCTATTTTGGATATATGATTAAATTTTAATCAAACCTTTTATCACAATGGTTTGGATATTCTCACTTGTCTTACACTTTGTAGTTGTACTTGTATTTTTAAGTTGTCAATATTTGTATTCAAAAATTACCAATTTTTCTAGTTGAACTGATTTGAAAAAGTATATACAAATAGTGATTGCAGTATACGAAGTTGCTGTGTTATTAATTTTTGTCAAATTTTTAGTAAGGATGATTGTAATCTACCGACGCGTCGGACGAGTCGTACTAACTATATTAATTTCAATATATACACGTGTATCCAGACAACAAAATTTTTTTCACTTTGTTATATTTGAAGCTTGTCGGATGCACTATCTAATTTGGATATATGAATAAATTTTAATCAAACCTTTTTTCACAGTGGTTTCGATATTCTCACGTGTCTTACACTTTGTAGTTGTACTTATGTTTTTAAGTTGTCAATATTTATCTTCTGCAATTTCCAATTTTTTTAATTGAACCGATTTGAAAGAGTATATATAAATAGTGATTGCAGTATACGAAGTTGCTGTGTTATTAATTTTTGTCAAATTTTTGGTAAGAATGATTAAAACTACCGACGGATCGAACGACTCCAACTCACTATCTTAATTTGAATATATGTACGTGTATCCAGACAACAAATTTTTTTTGACATAGATATATTTGAAGCTTCTCGAATGCACTATCTAATTTGCATATATGATTAAATTTTAATCAAACCTTTTCTCACAGTGGTCTGGATATTCTCACGTGTCTTACACTTTTTAGTTGTACTTGTGTTTTTAAGTTGTCAATATTTGTGTTCAGAAATTTCTAATTTTTTTTAATTGAACCGATTGGAAAGAATATATATAAATATTGATTGCTGTATATGAAGTTGCTGTGTTATTAATTTTTATCAAATTTTTAGTACGGATGATTAAAATCTACCGACGCGTCGAACAATTCCTACTCACCATATTAATTTGAATATATATACGTGTATCCAGACAACAAAATTTTTTTCACTATGATATATCTGAAGCTTGTCGAATGCACTATCTAATTTGTATATATGATTAAATTTTAATCAACCCTTTTCTAACAATGGTTTGGATACTGTCACGTGTCTTACACTTTGTAGTTGTACTTGTGTTTTCAAGTTGTCATTATTTGTCTTCAGAAATTTCTAATTTTTTTAATTGAACCGATTTGAAAGAGTATATATAAATAGTGATTCCAGTAAATGAATTTGCTGTGTTATTAATTTTTGTCAAATTTTTGGTAAGAAGGATTAAAGTCTTCCGACGTATCGAACGACTCCAACTCACTATCTTAATTTGATTACATATACGTGTATCCAGACAACAAAATTTTTTTGACTTTGATATATCTGAAGCTTCTTGAATGCACTATCTAATTTGCACATATGATTAAATTTTAATCAAATCTTTTCTCACAATGGTTTGGATATTCTCACGTGTCTTACACCTTTTAGTTGTACTTGTGTTTTTAAGTTGTCAATATTTGTCTTCAGAAATTTCTAATTTTTTTTAATTGAACCGATTTGAAAGAATCTATATAAATAGTGATTGCAGTATACGAAGTTGCTATGTTATAAATTTTTGTCAAATTTTTGATAAGAATGATTAAAATCTACCGATGGATCGAACGATTCCAACTTACTATCTTAATTTGAATATATATACGTGTATCTAGACAACAAATTTTTTTTCACTTTGATATATATGAAGTGTCTCGAATGCAGTATCTAATTTGGATATAGGATTAAATTTTAATCAAACCTTTTTTCACAATGGTTTGGATATTCTGACGTGTCTTACACTTTGTAGTTGTACTTGTATTTTTAAGTTGTCAATATTTGTCTTTGGAAATTACAAATTTTTTGAATTGAACCGATTTGAAAGAGTATATATAAATAGTGATTGCAGGATACGAAGTTGCTATGTTATTAATTTTTATCAAATTTTTGGTAAGAATGATTTTAATCTACCGACGGATCGAATGATTCCTACTCACTATCTTAATTTGAATATATAGACGTGTATCTAGAGAACAAAATTTTTTTCACTTTGATATATCTGAAGCTTGTCGAATGCACTATCTATTTTGGACATATGATTAAATTTTAGTCAAACCATTTTTCACATTGGTTTGAATATTCTCACGTGTCTTACACTTTGTAGTTATACTTGTGTTTTTAAGTTGTCAAGATTTGTCCTAAAATATTACCAATTTTTTTAATTGAACCGATTTGAAAGAGTATATATAAATAGTGATTGCAGTACACGAAGTTGTTGTGTTATTAATTTTTATCAAATTTTTGGTAAGAATGATTTTAATCTACCCGACTGATCGAACGATTCCTACTCACTGTCTTAATTTGAATATATATACGTGTATCTAGACAACAAACTTTTTTTAACTTTGATATATCCGAAGGTTGTCGAATGCACTATCTATTTTGGACATATGATTAAATTTTAATCAAACCTTTTTTCACAATGGTTTGAATATTCTCACGTGTCTTACACTTTGTAGTTGTACTTGTGTTTTTAAGTTGTCAATATTTGTCCTAAAATATTACCAATTTTTTTAATTGAACCGATTTGAAAGAGTATATATAAATAGTGATTGCAGTACACGAAGTTGTTGTGTTATTAATTTTTATCAAATTTTTGGTAAGAATGATTTTAATCTACCCGACTGATCGAACGATTCCTACTCACTGTCTTAATTTGAATATATATACGTGTATCTAGACAACAAACTTTTTTTAACTTTGATATATCCGAAGGTTGTCGAATGCACTATCTATTTTGGACATATGATTAAATTTTAATCAAACCTTTTTTCACAATGGTTTGCATATTCTCACGTGTCTTTCACTTTGTAGCTGTACTTGTGTTTTTAAGTTGTCAATATTTGTCTTCAGAAATTACCAATTATTTTTAATTGAACCGATTTGAAAGAATATATATAAATAGTTATTGCAGTATACGAAGTTGTTGTGTCATTAATTTTTCTCAAATTGTTTTCACTTTGATATATCTGAAGCTTGTCGAATGCACTATCTATTTTGGATACATGATTAAATTTTAATCAAACCTTTTATCACAATGGTTTGGATATTCTCACGTGTCTTGCACTTTGTAGTTGTACTTGTATTTTTAAGTTGTCAATATTTGTCTTCAGAAATTACCAATTTTTTTAATTGAACCGATTTGAAAAATTATATCTAAATAGTGATTGCAGTATACGAATTTGCTGTGATATTAATTTTTATCAAATTCTTTGTAGGGATGATTGTAATCTACCGACGCGTCGGACGAGTCGTACTCACTATATTAATTCGAATATATACACGTGTATCCAGACAACAAAATTTTTTCACTTTGCTATATTTGAAGTTTGTCGAAGGCACTATCTAATTTGGATATATGAATAAATTTTAATCAAACCATTTTTCTCAATGGTTTTGATACTCTCACGTGTCTTACACTTTGTAGTTGTACTTGTGTTTTTAAGTTGTCAATATTTACCTTCAGAAACTTCCAATATTTTTAATTAAACTGATTTGAAAGAGTATATGTAAATAGTGATTGCAGTATACGAAGTAGCTGTGTTATTAATTTTTGTCAAATTTTTGGTAAGAATGATTAAAACTACCGATGGATCGAACGACTCCAACTCGCTATCTTAATGTGAGTATATATACGTGTATCCAAAAAACAAAATTTTTTTTACTTTGATATATCTGAAGCTTCTCGAATGTACTATCTAATTTGGATATATGATTAAATTTTAATCAAACCTTTTTTCACAATGGTTTGTATATTCTCACGTGTCTTACACTTTGTAGTTGTACTTGTGTTTTTAAGTTGTCAATATTTGTCTTCAGAAATTTCCAATTTTTTTTTATTGAACCGATTTGAAAGAGTATGTATAAATAGTGATTGCAGTATACGAAGTTGCTGTGTTATTAATTTTTGTCAAATTTTTTGTTACAATGATTAAAATCTACCGACGGATCGAACGACTCCAACTCATTATCTTAATATGAATATATATACGTGTATCCAGACAACAAAATTTTTTTCACTTTGACATATCTGAAGCTTGTCGAATGCATTATCTAATTTGGATATATGTTTAAATTTTAATAAAAACTTTTCTCACAATGGTTTGGATAATCTCACGTGTCTTAAACTTTGTAGTTGTACCTGTGTTTTTAAGTTGTCAATATTTGTCTTCAGAAATTTCCAATTTTTTTTAATTGAACCGATTCGAAAGAGTATATATAAATAGTGATTGCGGTATACGAAGTTGCTATGTTATTAATTTTTGTCAAATTATTGGTAAGAATGATTAAAATCTACCGTCGGATCGAAGTATTCCAACTCACTATCTTAATTTGAATATATATACGTGTATCCAGACAACAAAATTTTTTTCACTTTGATATATCTGAAGCGTCTCAAATGCAGTATCTATTTTGGATATATGATTAAATTTTAATCAAACCTTTTATCACAATGGTTTGGATATTCTGACGTGTCTTACACTTTGTAGTTGTCCCTGTATTTTTAAGTTGTCAATATTTGTCTTCAGAAATTACCAATTTTTTTACATGAACTGATTTGAAAAAGTATATATAAATAGTGATTGCAGTACATGAAGTTGCTGTGATATTAATTTTTATCAAATTTTTAGTAAGGATGATTGTATTCTACCGATGCGTCGGACGAGTCCTATTCACTATATTAATGTGAATATATACACGTGTACCCAGACAACAAAATTTTTTTCACTTTGTTATATTTGAAGCTTGTCGAATGCACTATCTAATTTGGATATATGAAAAAATATTAATCAAACCTTTTTTCACAATGGTTCGCATATTCTCACGTGTCTTACACTTTGTAGTTGTACTTGTGTTTTTAAGTTGTCAATATTTGTCTTCAGAAATTACTAATTTTTTTAATTGAACCGATTTGAAAGAGTATATATAAATAGTGATTGCAGTACACGAAGTTGCTGTGTTATTAATTTATGTCAAATTTTTGGTAAGAATGATTAAAATCTACCCGACGGATCGAACGATTACAACTCACTATCCTAATTTGAATATATACGTGTATGCAGACAACAAAATTTTTTTCACTTTGAAATTTCTGAAGCTTGTCGAATGCACTATCTATTTTGGACATATGATTTAATTATAATCAAATCTTTTTTCACAATGGTTCTCATATTCTCACGTGTCTTACACTTTGTAGTTGTACTTGTGTTTTTAAGTTCTCAATATTTGTCTTCAGAAATTACCAATTTTTTTAATGGAGCCGATTTGAAAGAGTATATATAAATAGTGATTGCAGTAAACGAAGTTGCTGTGTTATTAATTTTTGTCAAATTTTTGGTAAGAATTATTAAAATCTACCCGTCGGATCGAACGATTCCAACTCACTATGTTAATTTGAATATAATGCACTATGTATTTTGGATATATGATTAAATTTTAATCAAACCTTTTTTCACAATGGTTTGGATATTCTCACGTGTCTTACACTTTGTAGTTGTACTTATGTTTTTAAGTTGTCAATATTTGTATTCAGAACTTACCAATTTTTTTAGATTGAACTGATTTGAAAGGATATATATAAATATTGATTGCCGTATATAAAGTTGCTGTGTTATTAATTTTTATCAAATTTTCAGTACGGATGATTAAAATCTACCGACGCGTCCAACAATTCGTACTCACTATATTAATTTGAATATACATACGTGTATCCAGACGACAAAATTTTTTTCACTATGATATATCTGAACCTTGTCGAATGCGCGATCTATTTTCGAAATATGATTAAATTTTAATCAAACCTTTTTTCCCAATGGTTTGCATATTCTCACGTGTCTTACACTTTGTAGCCGTACTTGCGTTTTTAAGTTGTCAATATTTGTCTTCAGAAATTACCTATTATTTTTAACTGAACCAATTTGAAAGGATATATATAAATAGTGATTGCAGTATACGAAGTGGCTGTGTCACTAATTTTTATCAAATTTTTTTCACTTTGATATATCTGTAGCTTGTCGAATGCACTATCTATTTTGGATATATGATTAAATTTTAATCAAACCTTTTATCACAATGGTTTGGATATTCTCACGTGTCTTACACTTTGTAGTTGTACTTTTATTTTTAAGTTGTCAATATTTGTCTTCAGAAATTACCAATTTTTTTAAATGAACCGAATAGTGATTGCAGTATACGAAGGTTGATTGTAATCTACCGACGCGTCGGACGAGTCGTACTCACTATATTAATTTGAATATATACACGTGTATCCAGACAACAAAATTTTTTTCACTGTGTTATATTTGAAGCTTGTCGAATACACTATCTAATTTGGATATATCAATAAATTTTAATCAAACCTTTTTTACAATGGTTTGCATATTCTCACGTGTCTTACACTATGTAGTTGTACTTGTGTTTTTAAGTTGTCAATATTTATCTTCAGAAATTTCCAATTTTTTTAATTGAACCGATTTGAGAGAGTATATATAAATAGTGATTGCAGTATACGAAGTTGCTGTGTTATTAATTTTTGTCAAATTTTTGGTAAGAATGATTAAAACTACCTACGGATCGAACGACTCCAACTCACTATCTTAATTTGAATATATATATGTGTATCCAGACAACAAAAATTTTTTTACTTTGATATATCTGAAGTTTCTCGAATGCACCATGTAATTTGGATATATGATTAAATTTTAATCAAACCATTTTTCACAATGGTTTGGATATGCTCAGGTGTTTGAAACTTTGTAGTTGTACTTGTGTTTTTAAGTTGTCAGTATTTGTCTTCAGAAATTACCAATTTTTTTAATTGAACCGATTTCAAAGAGGATATATAAACAGTCATTGCAATATACGAAGTTGCTGTGTTATTAATTTTTATCAAATTTTTTGGTAAGAATGATTCTAATCTACCGACGGATCGAACGATTCCTACTCACTATCATAATTTGAATACATGTATGTCTGTCCATAGAATAAAATTTTTTTCACTTTGATATATCTGAAGCTTGTCGATTGCACTATCTATTTTGGATATATGATTAAATTTTAATCAAACCTTTTATCACAATGGTTTGGATATTCTCACGTGTCTTACACTTTGTAGTTGTACCTGTGTTTTTAAGTTGTCAATATTTGTGTTCAGAAATTAGCAATTTTTTAAATTAACCGATTTGAAAGAGTATATATAAATAGTGATTGCAGTATACGAAGTTGCTGTGTCATTAATTTTTATCAAATTTTTGGTAAGAATGATTATAATCTATCGACGGATCGAACGATTCTTACTTGCTATCTTAATTTGAATGTATATACGTGTATCCAGACAACCAAATTTTTTTCACTTTGATATATCTGAAACTTGTCGAATGCACTATCTATTTTGGATATATGATTAAATTTTAATGAAACCTTTTATCCCAATGGTTTGGATATTCTCACGTGTGTTACACTTTGTAGTTGCAGTGGTATTTTTAAGTTGTCAATATTTGTATTAAGAAATTACCAATTTTTTTAATTGAACCGATTTGAAAATGTATATATAAATAGTGATTGCAGTATACGAAGTTGCTGTGTTATAAATTTTTTTCAAATTTTTAGTAAGGATGATGGTAATCTACCAACGCGTCGGACGAGTCGTACTCACTATATTAATTTGAATATATACACGTGTATCTAGACAACAAAATTTTTTCACTTTGTTATATTTGAAGCTTGTCGAATACACTATCTAATTTGGATATATCAATAAATTTTAATCAAACCTTTTTTCACAGTGGTTTCGATATTCTCACGTATCTTACACTTTGTAGTTGTACTTGTGTTTTTAAGTTGTCAGTATTTGTCTTCAGAAATTACCAATTTTTTTAATTGAACCGATTTCAAAGAGGATATATAAACAGTCATTGCAGTTTACGAAGTTGCTGTGTTATTAATTTTTATCAAATGTTTGATAGGAATGATTATAATCTACCGACGGATCGAACTATTCCTACTCACTATCTTTATTTGAATATATATACGTGTATCCAGACAACAAAATTTTTTTCACTTTTATATATCTGAAGCTTGTCGAATGCGCAATCTATTTTGGAAATATGATAAAATTTTAATCAAACCATTTTTCACAATACTTTGGATATTCTCACGTGTCTTATACTTTGTAGTTGTACTTGTATTTTTAAGTTGTCAATATTTGTATTCAGAGCTTACCAATTTTTTTTGATTGAACCGATTTGAAAGGATATATGTAAATATTGATTGCCGTATATAAAGTTGCTCTGTTATTAATTTTTATCAAAGTTTTAGTACGGATGACTAAAATCTACCGACGCGTCGAACAATTCCTACTCACTATATTAATTTCAATATACATACGTGTATCCAGACAACAAAATTTTTTTCACTATCATATATATGAACCTTGTCAAATGCACTATCTAATTTGGATATATTATTAAATTTTAATCAAACCTTTTTTCACTATGGTTTGGATATTCTCACCTGTCTTACAATTTGTAGTTGTACTTGTGTTTTTAAGTTATCAATATTAGTCTTCAGAAATTACCAATTTTTTTAATTGAGCCGATTTGAAAGAGTATATATAAAGAGTGATTGCAGTATACGATTGCTGTGTTATTAATTTTTGTCATATTCTTGGTAAGAATGATTAAAATCTACCGACGGATCAAACGATTCCAACTCACTATCTTAATTTGAATATATATATGCGTGTATCCAGACAACAATATTTTTTTGACTTTGATATATCTAAAGCTCTTGAATGCACTATCTAATTGGATTTATGATTAAATTTTAATTAAACCTTTTTTCACAACGGCTTGGATATTTTCAGGTGTCTTACACTTTGTAGTTTTACTTGTGTTTTTAATTTGTCAATATTTGTCTTCAGAAATTAACAATTTTTTTAATTGAACTGATTTGAAAGAGTGTATATAAATAGTGATTGCAGTATACGAAGTTGCTGTGTTATTAATTTTTGTCAAAGTTTTGGTAAGAATGATTAAAATCTTCCGACGGATCGAACGACTCCAACTCACTATCTTAATTTGATTATATATTGGTGTATCCAGAAAACAAAATTTTTTTGACTTTGATATATCTGAAGCATCTCGAATGCACTATCTATTTTGGATATATGATTAAATTTTAATCAAATCTTTTTTCACAATGGTTTGGATATTCCCACGTGTCTTACACTTTGTAGTTGTACTTGTGTTTTCAAGTTGTCAATATTTGTCTTAAGAAATTACCAATTTTTTTAATTGAACCAATTTGAAAGAGTATATATAAATAGTGATTGCAGTATACGAAGTTGCTGTGTTATTAATTTTTGTTAAATTTTTGGTAAGAATGATTAAAATCTACTGACGGATCGAACAATTCCAACTCACTATCTTAATTTGAATATATATACGTGTGTCCAGACAACAAAATTTTTTTGACTTTGATATATCTGAAGCTTGACGAATGCACTATCTAATTGGATATATGATTAAATTTTAATCAAACCTTCTTTCACAATGGTTTGGATATTTTCACGTGTCTTACACTTTGTAGTTGTACTTGGGTTTTTAAGTTGTGAATATTTGTCTTCAGAAATTACCAGTTTTTTTAATTGAGCCTATTTCAAAGAGTATATATAAATAATGATTGCAGTATATGAAGTGGCTGTGTTATTAATTTTTATCAAATTTTTGGTAAGAATGATTATAATCTATCGATGGATCGAACGATTCCTACTCACTATTTTTATTTGAATATATATACGTGTACGCAGACAACAAAATTTTTTTCACTTTTATATACCTGAAGCTTGTCGGATGCACTATCTATTTTGGATATATGTTAAAATTTTAATCAAACTATTTTTCACAATACTTTGGATATTCTCACGTGTCTTATACTTTGTAGTTGTACTTGCATTTTTTAGTTGTCAATATTTGTCTTCAGAACTTGCCAATTTTTTTTACTTGAACCAATTTGAAAGGATATATATAAATATTGATTGCTGTATATGAAGTTGCTGTGTTATTAATTTTTACCAAATATTTAGTACGGATGATTAAAATCTACCGACGCGTCGAACAACTCCTACTCACCATATTAATTTGAATATATATACGTGTATCCAGACAACAAAATTTTTTTCACTATGATATATCTGAAGCTTGTCGAATGCACTATCTAATTTGTATATATGATTAAATTTTAATCAAACCTTTTCTCACAATGGTTTGGATATTCTCACGTGTCTTACACTTTGTAGTTGTACTTGTGTTTTCAAGTTGTCAATATTTGTCTTCAGAAATTTCTAATTTTTTTAATTGAACCGATTTGAAAGAGTATATATAAATAGTGATTCCAGTATATGAATTTGCTGTGTTATTAATTTTTGTCAAATTTTTGGTAAGAAGGATTAAAGTCTTCCGACGTATCGAACAACTCCAACTCACTATCTTAATTTGATTACATATACATGTATCCGGACAACAAAATTTTTTTGACTTTGATATATCTGAAGCTTCTCGAATGCACTATCTAATTTGCATATACGATTAAATTTTAATCAAACCTTTTCTCACAATGGTTGGGATATTCTCACGTGTCTTACACTTTTTACTTGTACTTGTGTTTTTAAGTTGTCAATATTTGTCTTCAGAAATTTCTAACTTTTTTTAATTGAACCGATTTGAAAGAATATATATAAATAGTGATTGCAGTATACGAAGTTGCTATGTTATTAATTTTTGTCAAATTTTTGGTAAGAATGATTAAAATCTATCGACGGATCGAAGGATTCCAACTTACTATCTTAATTTGAATATATATACGTGTATCTAGACAATAAAATTTTTTTCACTTTGATATATATGAAGTGTCTCGAATGCAGTATCTAATTTGGATATAGGATTACATTTTAATCAAACCATTTTTCACAATGGTTTGGATATTCTGTCGTGTCTTACACATTGTAGTTGTACTTGTGTTTTTAAGTTGTCAATATTTATCTTCAGAAATTTCCAACTTTTTTAATTAAACCGATTTGAAAGAGTATATGTAAATAGTGATTGCAGTATACGAAGTTGTAACACCCTTGTTTTGGGGGTGAAAAGTTTTTGCATAAAATCCTGCATGCATGTATCCCTGTAGCAGTAGCCAGACCAGCTGAACCCTAATCTCTCCCAAACCCTAAAAATCTCCAAATCTATTCTCTAGATCCAGATCAAGATCAGACCAGCCAGATTTAACCTACCAGTTATTCTGAAGATAAAAGTCTTCAGGAGCCAGATTGAATTCTAACCCTAACTCCCAGTATCTAAGTCTCTTTCTGTTTTCGAAAACAGGAAATTCAGATTTACCCTAAGTACCCCAGATTCCAGATAACTGAGTTATCATGGTTTAACCCTATCCAGACTCATGTATCTTTTGGAATATGTTCCTAGGTTTACCCTCAACTTACTCCAAAAAGTTGGGAACCAGATTGTTTCATCTAAACACTTTTCGCAGTTTAGTCCAAATTTTACTGCGAATAAGTCCTTTTCTGTTTACCTGGAAGCCTGAAAAGGCTAAAATCCACGAATCAACTCCAACCTCAGAATTTCTTTAGGGAACACCTCCCAAATACTATTTGATACAGATTTCCCTTCTGATCAGACTTCCAAATCTCACCCTAATTACCAGAATTCGAGATCGACAAAATCCAGATCTATTTTACCCTAATTTTACCCTATTTTCGAAAATAGGTGAAATCCCTCAAACCTTATCAAATTTTCTCCAAATTTGAGCTAAATAAGTATTAATAGAAATATTATACTCATCCATGAAATCAATTTCCAGATTAAACCTCTCTAAGACCAGAATTACAAATCAGTCCATATTTCAACTAAAACTCTTACACTTATGCCCCTGATCGACCAGAGCTTGCCGTTCACGACCGGATCAGCTGATTTCGACTTCGACCAGAAGCCGTCTTCGACCAGCGCCTGGGACTTCGACCACGACCAGGATCCAGCGCACAAGACTGTTGCTTCGACCTCGAGCACGCGCCGTTGTTTCAAGCTTCGATCACCTCACCTCGCCAGCTGCTACAGTAGCCACGTGGTCGCCATCTTCACCAGCTGAACAGCGCCACGTGTGCGAGCACGGTTGGCTACTGTGGATCTTCTCCGGCGCGACTCACAGCCAGCTGATTTCCTCCCGTTTGCACGCCACCGGCAACGGCTACAGCAGGAAAGCATAGCCACGTGGAGAACTCGCCGCGGCCAGCCATCAGTTCACCTTCCCATCACCTGTAAAGCCTTCACGGCCGCTGAACCAAGTCGTTTCGCCGCCTGTCTTCGCCGTGAAGTCGCATCCCGTCTTTTCCTTGCCGGCTACAACTCCCCGAGCACTTCTAGCCGTTGCAACACCTCCGAATCCTCTATAAGTAGTCCCTGGTCTCAGTGAAACACCACACACCCACTAGAAACACCTCAGTTCTCAAACTCGCCGTCTTCTTCTTCTTCTCCGGTGAGCAGCAAAGGGAGCTTCGGTGCCAAGCTTCTCCACTGCTTCCTCCTTCGATCCAACACCCCCAGTGAGCTTCTCTCATCTCCCTCATGCTTCTCGAGCTTGGAATTTAGTCTAAATACCCTCAGTCGCCGGCAATTTTAGTTTTACTCCAGTAGCTCCGGCGAGCAATTAACTTTATTCCAGAACGAATTGATCTTCGAGCCAGTAGTGAAATATGCTTAGAATAGCTCACTTAAGACCCCTGAGCTACTGGTTTGAACAAATTCGTTGTAAATCAAAAACCCCCAATTTCCAGCCATGAACATGAACTTGTACTTGCTGATTTAGCTTCTCTGTTGAGCAATCTGTTAATCTAACTTCACCAATGCATTTCTAGTACCCTGAGGACCATACTCAAGCAAGGAATTGAGTTCAATCACTTTAAATCAGAAATGCCCAAAACAGATTTGAGTTCATCTTTTCTCCAGCCAGTATCTTCCAAATCCAGCCACTCCAGCTCAAACCACTTTGCCATTTAGATGTTTTGGACCATTCTGAACAACTTTGTCTTCTATCACGACTTCCAATTCGGCCTAGATTGTGAGATATAGCTATGCCCTAGTTACTGCACTGTTTAAGTTGCATGTGCTCCAGGCCAGTCAACTTCCTTGCCAGTTTTCATCACTTTCCGGCCATCTCCTGCCCTAAATCCTGTGGAGACATTTGTTCCTGTTACAAATGCCTAACTACCAGACAAAGTGGTGCATCATTTGGAGCCCTAGATCAAAAGATATGGCAAACCCTAATTTCTGGCCATGTCAACCCTATGTCAAACTATGCCAGCCAGTGGCATTAGCCCTGTTCACCCACCTCTGGTCATGCAAACCAAAAATTACCTTGTCAAACAGTTGCTTCACTACCTTGTGCATCATATGCTTGAATCAAAACCCATTTTGGCTACTAGAAACTGTTCAAACCATGTCAATGCCATTCTTGGGCATTGTCAGCCTATGTCAGCCAATGGCATTGGGCCATTTTGACCCCATCTGGGTATGCAAACTGAACATAACCTTGTCCCCTAGACTCCTGATGTTGTGATCTACATTTTATTCTACTGTCACAACTTGAGTTGAGCCCTCTATCATCCATCGACCCTATGTCGATGCCTTGAACCGAATGTCGACCTAAAGGCGTTCGCTGTTTTTGAGCGAACCAGCAGCAGCCTTGATATCATTCTGATATTTTGGAACATTTGGAACCTTGTAAACCCTTGACAACTAATCTTAACCTTGATTTCCATAGTTTAACCCTAATCGCTTCCAAATCTTGTATCGCCTAAGTGTTTCTCCTTGCATTATCGCATATAGTGGAATAGTAAGAGTAGGATTGATTGTAATGCCTGTTTGCTTGTTTGATCCTTGTTCGGAGCAAGAGTCCGAGTTCGAAGACTTCCTCGCAGACCCGACATCAACTGCTGTTTCTTACGACGCGGAAGGCAAATCATATTCTTGAACATCTTGAACCTATATTTTATGAATTGCTAGAATATACATTGATTATAAAATAATAATATTGCATGAGAAAGATTGAGAATAGTTGAATTATGAAATGGCAGCATCAGGCTGATGCCTGTGAAATGTGAATTGATCAAATAATGAGCCATGAACTAATATATTATGTATATTTATATTCATGAAATAAAACCCCTAGCCGTGACTAGTATTTTGGTATGGAATGGTGAAAGCACTGGAGGTGTTTGGCTGCACTGGTTGTGCGGGCACTGAAGGTGCATGGATTGTGGTATGATCTGGTCACTGGCATATAAGGACCTAGAACCTTGTGTTGTGCGTCTAGTGGCATGATTAACGTGCCTACCGCAAGCCTGGTATGGGACAGGCCTAAACAAGTAGTATGTGGATCACACATGAAACCCCTATATGACAAACTCACGATTAACACGGGGTGCGCTCCAACACATATCACAGGATGTGATCATGCACGCTGACCCTGAGGGGAAGACGCCAATTAGTGGGGGTTGTGAAACCCTGCCACAACTGTGGTTTGCGTGAAGAAAACCACGGGGTCTGGGGTGAATTGTGTGTGAAACATGGCAAAAGTTCTTGTTATCTCCACCTTGCCGCTCACAGTATGAAGTGAGTTAGGGGTCCAATCCTTGTGATAGGAAGGGCATGAAAGTGGATATATCTTGCGGGTAAATTGGTACCCCTCTGCAGAGTTAAAAATGTATTCGAATACTTCGTGCTCCCGAGTTTTAGGAGTATGCCGCGGTGGATTGAATCCACGGGGTGTGACACAAGTATTGTTTTATAAATTAAAATTTGTTAAGTCAAGATTACCCAAGTGACATGCGTTGTCATGATAAGGGGTGCTGCCGTGGGCTGTCATGTGTTGACGTGTCGCGGTAGTACCATAATTTAGTGATCATGTTATATCTAAGAGGCATGTGGATTGTGCCCTAAGTATATGAAATGCTGCCATGAGCATGAGATTTGAAAAGCTTGGAAGAAAAGTATTTATGGAAAAACCCTCTCACCTCTTTCCCTCAATAGCATAGGATCATGTCATCTCTACTATACGTATCTCTACTCTTACCTATGACTTGCTGAGTACGTAAGTGCTCACCCTTGCAACTTATCAACAATAGATGGAGTGCTACAATACCAAGACGAAGGCTTGGAAGATTTCGTGGATCCAGAAGGAAGAGAGCCAGTTCTGCCAGAACCCTGAAGTGTGCTGTTCTGCCGTCAACTTCTTACGACTGTGGGGGTTTCGCCTAGCTTCCGCCGAGTAGTTGTCTTTTGTTTTAATTAGACCATTTGTGCCGTGAAGGCATTGTATTACTCTTGTTGTATCAGGACAGCAGGCCATACTGTTTATCAATGATATTTTGTAAGTTACACTGCTGCAATGAACTCCTGTGCTTGACTTATCCTGGGAAGTCAGTGGTTTGTATGTATGAGGCCAGCTGCAGCGAGCTAGGTCTCCACGGGAGTAGTCGTGGTACCCTGTGCGGGGCGCGACAGAAGTTGCTGTGTTATTAATTTTTGTCAAATTTTTGGTAAGAATGATTAAAACTACCGATGGATCGAACGACTCCAACTCACTATCTTAATTTGAGTATATATACGTGGACCCAGACAACAAAATTTTTTTTACTTTGATATAACTGAAGTTTCTCGAATGCACTATCTAATTTGGATATATGATTAAATTTTAATCAAACCATTTTTCGCAATGGTTTGGATATTCTCAGGTGACTGACACTTTGTAGTTGTACTTGCGTTTTTAAGTTGTCAATATTTGTCTCCAGAAATTACCAATTTTTTTAATTCAACCGATTTGAAAGAGTATATATAAATAGTGATTGCAGTATACGAAGTTGTTGTGTTATTATTTTTTATCAAATTTTTGGTAAGATTGATTCTAATCTACCGACGGATCGAACGATTCCTACTCACTATCTTAATTTGAATATATATACGTGTATCCATACAATAAAATTTTTTTCACTTTGATATATCTGAAGCTTGTCGAATGCACTATCTATTTTGGATATATGATTAAATTTTAATCAAACCTTTTATCACAATGGTTTGGATATTCTCACATGTCTTACACTTTGTGGTTGTATTTGTGTTTTTAAGTTGTCAATATTTGTCTTCAGAAATTACCAATTTTTTTAAATTAACCAATTTGGAATAATATATATAAATAGTGATTCCAGCATACGAAGTTGCTGTGTCATTAATTTTTACCAAATTTTTGGTAAGAATGATTATAATCTACCGACGGATCGAACGATTCCTACTCACTATCTTAATTTGAATGTATATATGTGTATCCAGACAACAAAATTTTTTTCACTTTCATATATCTGAAGCTTGTCGAATGCACTATCTATTTTGGATATATGATTAAATTTTAATCAAACCTTTTATCACAATGGTATGGATATTCTCACCTGTGTTACACTTTGTAGTTGTACTTGTATTTTTAAGTTGTCAATATTTGTCTTCAGAAATTACCAATTTTTTAATTGAACCGTTTTGAAAAAGTATATATAAATAGTGATTGCAGTACACGAAGTTGCTGTGATATTAATTTTTATCAAATTTTTAGTAAGGATGATTGTAATCCATCGACGCGTCGGACGAGTCCTACTCACTATATTATTTTGAATATATACACATGTATCTAGACAACAAAATTTTTTCACTTTGTTATATTTGAAGCTTGTCGAATGCACTAACTAATTTGGATATATGAATAAATTTTAATCAAACATTTTCTCACAGTGGTTTGGATATTCTCTCGTGTCTTAGACTTTGTAGTTTTACTTATATTTTTAAGTTGTCAATATTTATCTTCAGAAATTTTCAATTTTTTTAATTGAACCGATTTGAAAGAGTGTATATAAATAGTGATTGCAGTATACGAAGTTGCTGTGTTATTAATTTTTGTCAAATTTTTGGTAAGAATGATTAAAACTACCGACGGATCGAACGATTTCAACTCACTATCTTAAAATGAATATATACACGTGTATCCAGACAACAAAATTTTTTTGACTTTGATATATCTCAAGCTTATCGAATGCACTATCTAATTGGATATATGATTAAATTTTAACCAAACCTTTTTTCACAACGGTTTGGATATTCTCACGTGTCTTACACTTTGTAGTTGTACTTGTGTTTTTAAATTGTCAATATTTGTCTTCAGAAATTTTCAATTTTTTTTAATTGAACCGATTTGAAAGAGTATATATAAATAGTGATTGCAGTATACGAAGTTGCTGTGTTATTAATTTTTGTCAAATTTTTGGTTACAATGAATAAAATCTACCGACGGATCGAACGACTCCAACTCATTATCTTAATTTGAATATATATACGTGTATCCAGACAACAAAATTTTTTTCACTTTGATATATCTGAAGCTTGTCGAATGCACTATCTAATTTGGATATATGATTAAATTTTGATAAAAACTTTTCTCACAATGGTTTGGATATTCTCACGTGTCTTAAACTTTGTAGTTGTACTTGTGTTTTTAAGTTGTCAATATTTGTCTTCAGAAATTTCCAATTTTTTTTAATTGAACCGATTTGAAAAAGTTTATATAAATAGTGATTGCGGTATACGAAGTTGCTATGTTATTAATTTTTGTCAAATTATTGGTCAGAATGATTAAAATCTACCGTCGGATCGAAGGATTCCAAGTTACTATCTTAATTTGAATATATATACGTGTATCCAGACAACAAAATTTTTTTCACTTTGATATATCTGAAGCGTCTCAAATGCAGTATCTATTTTGGATATATGATTAAATTTTAATCAAACCTTTTATCACAATGGTTTGGATATTCTGACGTGTGTTACACTTTGTAGTTGTCCCTGTATTTTTAAGTTGTGAATATTTGTCTTCAGAAATTACCAATTTTTTACTTGAACCGATTTGAAAAAGTATATATAAGTAGTGATTGCAGTACACAAAATTGCTGTGATATTAATTTTTATCAAATTTTTCGTAAGGATGATTGTAGTCTACCGACGCGTCAGACGAGTCCTACTCACTATATTAATGTGAATATATACACGTGTATCCAGACAACAAAATTTTTTTCACTTTGTTATATTTGAAGCTTGTCGAATGCACTATCTAATTTGGATATATGAATAAATTTTAATCAAACCTTTTTTCACAATGGTTCGCATATTCTCACGTGTCTTACACTTTGTGATTGTACTTGTGTTTTTAAGTTGTCAATATTTGTCTTTAGAAATTACTAATTTTTTTAATTGAACCGGTTTGAAAGAGTATATATAAATAGTGATTGCAGTACACGAAGTTGCTGTGTTATTAATTTTTGTCAAATTTTTGGTAAGAATGATTAAAATCTACCCGACGGATCGAACGATTACAACTCACTATCTTAATTTGAATATATATGCGTGTATGCAGACAACAAAATTTTTTTCACTTTGAAATTTCTAAAGCTTGTCGAATGCACTATCTATTTTGGACATATGATTAAATTTTAATCAAACCTTTTTTCACAATGGTTCAAATATTCTCACGTGTCTTACACTTTGTAGTTGTACTTGTGTTTTTAAGTTGTCAATATTTGTCTTCAGAAATTACCAATTTTTTTAATTGAACCGATTTGAAAGAGTATATATAAATAGTGATTGCAGTACACGAAGTTACTGTGTTATTAATTTTTGTCAAATTTTTGGTAAGAATTATTAAAATCTACCTGTCGGATCGAACGATTCCAACTCACTATGTTAATTTGAATATAATGCACTATGTATTTTGGATATATGATTAAATTTTAATCAAACCTTTTTTCACAATGGTTTGGATATTCTCACGTGTCTTACACTTTGTAGTTGTACTGGTTTTTTTAAGTTGTCAATATTTGTATTCAGAACTTACCAATTTTTTTTGATTGAACCGATTTGAAAGGATATATATAAATATTGATTGCCGTATATAAATTTTTAGTATGGATGATTAAAATCTACCAACGCATCCAACAATTCGTACTCACTATATTAATTTTTATATACATACGTGTATCCTGACAACAAAAAAATTTTTCACTATGATATATCTGAACCTTGTCGAATGCACTATCTATTTTGGAAATATGATTAAATTTTAATCAAACCTTTTTTCACAATGGTTTGCATATTCTCCCGTGTCTTACACTTTGTAGCTGTACTTGTGTTTTTAAGTTGTCAATATTTGTCTTCAGAGATTACCAATTATTTTTAATTGAACCGATTTGAAAGAATATATATAAATAGTGATTGCAGTACACGAAGTGGCTGTGTCATTAATTTTTGTCAAATTTTTTCACTTTGATATATCTGAAGCTTGTCGAATGCACTATCTATTTTGGATATATGATTAAATTTTAATCAAACCTTTTATCACAATGGTTTGGACATTCTCACGTGTCTTACACTTTGTAGTTGTACTTGTATTTTTAAGTTGTCAATATTTGTCTTCAGAAATTACCAATTTTTTTAATTGAACCGACTAGTGATTGCAGTATACGAAGTTGCTGTGATATTAATTTTTATTAATTTTTTTGTAAGGTTGATTGTAATCTACCGACGCGTCGGACGAGTCGTACTCACTATATTAATTTGAATATATACACGTGTATCCAGAAAACAAAATTTTTTTTCTCTTTGTTATATTTGAAGCTTGTCGAATGCACTATCTAATTTGGAAATATGAATAAATTTTAATCAAACCTTTTTTCACAGTGGTTTCGATATTCTCACGTGTCTTACACTTTGTAATTGTACTTGTGTTTTTAAGTTGTCAATATTTATCCTCAGAAATTTCCAATTTTTTTAATTTAACCGATTTGAAAGAGTATATATAAATAGTGATTGCAGTATACGAAGTTGCTGTGTTATTAATTTTTGTCAAATTTTTGGTAAGAATGATTAAAACTACCGACGGATCGAACGACTCCAACTCACTATCTTAATTTGAATATATATATATATATATGTGTATCCAGAAAACAAAATTTTTTTTACTTTGATATATCTGAGGCTTCTCGAATGTACTATCTAATTTTTATATATGATTAAATTTTAATCAAACCTTTTTTCACAATGGTTTGTATATTCTCACGTGTCTTGCACTTTATAGTTGTACTTGTGTTTTTAAGTTGTCAATATTTGTCTTCAGAAATTAGCAATTTTTTTAATTGAACCGATTTGAAAGAGTATATATAAATAGTGATTGCAGTATACGAAGTTTCTATGTTATTAATTTTTGTCAAATTTTTGGTAAGAATGATTATAATCTACCGACGGATCGAACGATTCCTACTCACTATCTTTATTTGAATATATATACGTGTATCCAGACAACAAAATTTTTTTTCACTTTTATATATCTGAAGCTTGTCGAATGCACTATCTATTTTGGAAATATGATAAAATTTTAATCAAACCATTTTTCACAATACTTTGGATATTCTCACGTGTCTTATACTTTGTAGTTGTACTTGGGCCCGAACCTGTATAAACCTCTCTGTGCTCCTGTTCTCCATATTCCTACATACCTTCCCGGAGGGTCATCTTGAAAGGTCTCGCTATTATAAATTCTACATAAGTTCAGCTGATGATCCCGAGTCCGAATCGTCGACAGCTGGCGCCCACCGTGGGGCCTTTCTCAAGGCGTCCTAATTTTCATCCGGAGGTTTGCTGAGATATGGCTGGAGTATATGATTCCGAGAACGATTTTGATCTCGAGGATTATGCTCACATTCAAATGCCTTCTCCAAGCGATCCTGTTCCGATGGAAGAAGTTGGAGGCGAAAACCTTACAGAGGTCGAATCTCCTCTCCAGGTCATGTCCATCGACCAGGGAGCGGCCAGCGCAAGGTCAGAACCAACCGAGGTTCTTAATGCGCTAGAGGGTGAATCCGGTCCATCATACGACCCCATCGAGAGGAAGGATAATGTCGACCAAGAAATCAGCCCGGGGAGATTCGACCCTGATAACCTCCACCGTCTCTTTGATTTCGAGTCCGACTCGGAACAAACCGAGTTGTTTTCTCCATCGGCGACTTCCCTCCCTAGACAGTTTGCTGCATTATCGGAGGAAACTCCCGATCAACAGGCTGCTAGGGAAGAACAGGAACGCAAACAGAAGGAGGATCAAGATCTCGAGCGACAAAACAACAAACTACGCAGAACTGCCCTAGAGGCTCTTCAAGATGCGCAGGCTCGTTACGATACCGCTCCGAGTTCTTCCCGATGATCACGTGGTCACAGACGTGACAATACCCCTTCTTTGCCCCCGGAGCGTCGTCCGGTGGACGAAGAAACTGTAACACTTGGTGCCCTAGGAGGAGTACGCACGGACGACTGCGATCCATCACAGAAGTCATGCGCAACTTCCCTCCTACGGTCACGGATGCGCAGAAACCGGCCTTCACCAGAATCTTGGCGGAGAGGTTGGATGAGGTCACATCTGAAGCGACCCCTACGGCTTCTTCCCGATCGGTAACGCGTTCCCACAACCGAGAGCATTCTCACTCTGGTTCTGGTCGACGAAGTTACCAGCCGCTTGTACCATCCGGTCAGGATAAGTATGGGCGGGCACAAGATTCTCGTGGTAGGAACCGAGTCCCTGTCCACTCTCGCTTAGGACCACGAATGACTTCTCCCTTGCGTGAGGTCACTCGCGATCCGAACGAAAGCCGCAGGGCGATTCATGGTCCCTACATTGGTTGCAAGCTAGGCTTTTTCACCTGGTCTTCGTGCCGTCGTTTGGCCCGACAAGTTTCAACCAGGGGCCATAGAAAGATTTGACGGAACTCAGAATCCATCAGAGTTCCTTCAGATCTACATTACGGCCATCCAAGCGGCAGGAGGCGATGACCAGGTCATGGCCAACTACCTGCCTACAGTCCTCGAAGGCCCGGCTAGAACTTGGCTGTTTAATCAGCCCGAGGGTTCTATCTACAACTGAGAAATGCTGTGTGATGCTATCCTTAGCAACTTCCAAAATTGTTACCAAAAGCCGGGTAAAGAGGACGACCTCCATCGGCTACGACAAATTCGACCGAAACTCTTCAGTAGTTTGTCAAGAGATTTGTCGGGGTGAGGAATACAATCCCAAACATATCTGATAGCTCCATTATTAGGGCATTCAAACATGCCGTTCGATATCGGAGATTTACCAAAGATCTACTCATCCATCCTCGTCGATCAATGGCCGACCTTTTTGATATGGCTGATCGGTACTCCGACGCAGCCGAAGCGGTCGAGTGGAACAGAATGGTGGATAAAGGTGACCTACGGCCCCAACCAGGTTTCAAAGATGCTAAGAAAGAAGATTCAAGCAAGAAGCCAGAATCTTGAACGGGCAGGAAATCGAAGAAGGGGAAGAGGAACCACTCTGGACAGTACCGCGAGGTCGCAGTTGCAGAGAAGCCTTCTTCGACTAAAGGTAACAAGCCTCCGTTTAAGAATAAAACTGCCTCTGGTGGTCGAAGTGCCGACCAGCCAGAAAAGTCAACTAATCCACAGGAAGGCAAGAAATGGTGTCCACTCCACAACTCCGCGGGCCACGACCTCAAAAACTGCAAGAGTTGGTTGAAGCAATTGGACGACTTCTACCAGGGGGTTGGACCGATGCCGACTTTACCGGCAAAGGAACAAGCATGCGGACTTAGGGACGCGGACGGAGACGAAGAGATGTCTTACCAGGTACCTCATAATCACGTTAATGTTATGTTCGGAGGTTCCTCCTCTTTTGTTTCCAAAAGGCAGTTTAAGGCCTTCTATCGAGAGGTTAACCAAACAGAGACATCCCTTGGTGAACCACAATACCCCCGTTGGTCAGATACACCTTTGACATTCGATCGCTCTGATTGTCCCGCGGGGCTTACTCGGCCATTGAGGCTTCCTCTGGTCATTACCCCGATCATCAGTAATGCAAGAGTGTAAAGGGTCCTGATCGACGGGGGAAGTTCCCTTGACATTTTATTGGTCAAGGCACCCGACGAGATGCAAATCCCTCGTTCGAAGATTAAGCCCATAATCCATCCGTTTTATGGGATAATCCCTGGTCCCTCCATGATGCCGTTGGGACAGGTGGTCCTCCCGGTCACACTGGGAGAATCGGATAATTTTTGAACAGAATTGGTTACTTTTGATGTAATTGATTGTGATTCGGCTTACAATGCAATCTTTGGCAGGCCAACTCTTGCTAAGTTTATGATGGCAACGCACTATGCTTATCAGTGCGGTAAGTTTCCTGGCCCCAAAGGTGTTATCTCGGTCCGAGGAAGTCGCAACGTGGCACTAACGTGCGACCGGCTATCTCTGGAGATGGTCGACCAGCTTCCCCTCCGGGACGCTCAGGTCACCACTGTCGCCACCGACACAGTCAAGGCTGCTCCTCGACCAGATAAAAAACTCAAACTGGTTCCATTGTACCCAGCTGATCCATCCAAGACGATTCGGGTCGGATCAGGCCTGGATGACAAATAGGAACTCGAGCTCATTACTTTTCTCCAGGCTAACGCAGATGTGTTTGTGTGGAAACCGTCCGACATGCCCGGTGTCCCAAGGGAAGTAATCGAGCACAGGTTAGCGATTCGACCTGGACAACGACCAATAAAGCAAAAGCTCAGGCGTTTTGCTGTTGACCGACAAGAAACTATCCTAGAGGAGTTGGACAAACTCCTGAAAGTCGGGTTTATTCGCGAGGTCGATCACCTAGAATGGCTTGCCAATCCGATCATGGCCCGCAAGTCAAATGGCAAGTGGCGCATGTGCGTCGACTACACTAGCCTCAACAGTGCCTGTCCGAAGGATGACTTTCCCCTTCCCCGCATCGACCAGCTGGTCGACTCAACCGCGGGCTACGAACTGATGAGTTTCCTAGACGCTTACTCAGGGTACCATCAAATTAGCATTGCAGAAGAAGATGAAGAGAAGACTGCCTTCATCACCCCGTTCGGTACTTACTGTTACGTCAGAATGCCGTTCGGTCTCAAGAACGCAGGTTCCACGTACCAGGCTTGATGCAAAAGACCTTTCTTTCCCAGATAGGGCGTAATCTCGAAGCATATGTAGACGATCTGGTTGTAAAAAGTTCTAAGAGATCATCCCATTTGGACGATCTCGCTGAAACCTTCTGCAATTTGAACCGCTTTGGAATAAAATTAAACCCGGAGAAATGTTCTTTCGGGGTTTCTTCAGGAAAACTTCTTGGTTTCCTTGTTTGTTCCAGAGGTATTGAGGTCAATCCTGAGAAAATCAGGGCTATCGAACAAATGAGGTTGCCCTCGACCATGAAAGATGTTCAACGCCTGGCTGGTCGCATGGCGGCCTTAAGTCGTTTCATATCGCGACTAGGTGAAAGGGGATTACCTTTCTTCAAAGCCTTGCGGAAGCATCACAATTTCACATGGTCTGATGAGGCTGAAAAAGCATTTCCGGAGGTAAAGGCATATTTGTCCAGTCCGCCGGTATTGGTCTCTCCCGACAAAGGAGAACCATTACTTCTCTATCTGGCGGCCACCCCACACGCGGTCAGCGCTGTTCTGATCGCGGATAGGAAAGGAATGCACAGACCCGTCTACTATGTAAGCGAGGTACTTCATGGACCCAAGGAGCGATACCCTGAGGTCCAAAAAATACTTTACGCATTACTGATGGCTTACCGTAAGCTACGACATTACTTTCAAGCTCACAAGATCACAGTACCCTCTGTTGGATCTAGGTAGATCTTAGTATCTAGGTTTTGATGATTAATGACGTTTTGGATAAATCCATGATGATTAAAGTTAATATGAAGATATCAGATTTGATGATTAAATGACAATTTAGATAAATCCTGATTTAGCACAAGTAAATTGAATTGATTATCGGTAAACCCTGAATTGGATGTTTTTCTCGATTGCGGGTTTGATATTGATGCATATGTAGAGGATGAGCTCGGTGGTTGCATCAAGCTTGTGCTAATTGATTGATCAAGATGTTATATGTTAAATCTTGAGGTTGATGACTTCAGTTGTGGATTTGATATCGATGCACATGTTGAGGGAGAGCTTAGGATGATTAGTTATCCATGTTTGTGCAAAAGGTTGATGACTACGTGTTCTGGATTTGATATCTCTATGTATGATTGAGAGAGAGCTCATGATATTAGTCATCCATATTGATTGATATCATAACTTGAGTAGTATGGATCGTGTGCGTATTTCTTGTATCATATATGGATCTATATGATTGTGAGATTCATCCATTACTCATTTGTTGTTCATTGAAAGTGGTTTTGTCATTTCATCAAAGAAAGAAATTGTTGAGTGAACTCCTGTGTGGAGTGATTTATCTGGTGGTGATTAATGACGAACTGCAAATGAGACTAACGTTTGCGCATTGAGTGTATATGTTCTAGTCTCAGAATGGTTGCAGGATGAAAACAAGCAAGGGCGTGAAGAGGATGAAAACGATATGAGACATCCCGAGCAAGGTCAAGCTTAGCGAGGATGAGCTTTGCGAAGACAGGCGTCAAGCGGTCGAGCTTCGCGTGGTCAAGCTTAGCGGGATCGAGCTTTGCGATGACGAGCGTCGAGCGATCGAACTTCACGAGGTCGAACTTCACCTAAGGCAAAATCCAAGATTAAGGATTGTTTTCTTAGGGTTTTACCGGTCTCGGTGTTTGGAGACAGACTGGGTTGATAGGTTTCTTTTTACTAGTTTGACCGTACTATTAAGAGGGGTCGGAAACTAGTAGCTTGAATCTATCTAGTGCGGAAGCTCAGATGCATTCATATCATTTTGCACTAGTGTCTTGCATTGCTAGTGAGTCTAAGTGTAGTTCATGTGTATTAGATTAAATGTTTTGAAAACTGCACTTAGTCGTGATCGCCAGCTGTTTAAATTGGTTTATTTATCTAGAGCTGGTCGTGGTCGTATTTGCAAGTTCTGATCGTATCAGTGTTGATATGTGGTCGTGGTCGTGTCGCTTGTTTGGCGGCTTTCTGTTTAGGGTTTGGGCGTGGTCATAGGAGTTCGGACTGGTCGTACCAGTCTTCGACTCGCTTGCGTATGCTCGACCAAACCCTATCGACCACCTGTTTTCGATCGGATGTCAAGACCTGTGTGGTCGTGGTCGTTGCTAAGTGACACAAATCACATCCGCGAGAAAACGGCAAATCCGTATGTGCAAATACTTTAAAATTGCATTTGAGATGATTTTGGCTTGAACATTTTGACAGCAGGAAAGGTTCTGAGTTTTCTAGAAGTTTCTAGACCTTTCTAGGTCTTGCTCATGTTGACAAAATTGTAGAACTCTGAGTTATCTTTCTAACAAGCCAAAAATCACCTCAATCGGATCTCTGGATCAAAAGTTATACATGTTTTACTGTCAGTGTGCAGTGACCGGACAAATGCATCCGTCCGGAGCTATTTGTCCGAAGTGGCCGGACTTTGTCCGAAATGGCCGGACATTGTCCGGCATGTACAAATTTTTTGAGCTGAAAAATGAAACAGAGACAAATGCATCCGTCCGGGGCATTTGTCCGTTATGGGCGGACTTTGTCCGAAATGGCCGGACATTGTCCGGCCTGTATAAGTTTTTTGAGCCGAGAGTTAACAGAGACATATCCATTTGTTCGGACGTTTTGTCCGGACAAATGGTATCCGTCCGGCCTTCACAAATTTCGCCCAACGGTCACTGACACATTTGCAACGGCTGAAATTTTTGTACTGGCCGGACAGTGTCTGAAGTGGCCGGACAATGTCCGGCCTGTACAACTTTTGGCCTGATTTCTTGCAAACGGCTAGTTTTTCATTGAGGCTATAAATACTTCGTGTTTGGCTTTTTTTTTGGGTGCTCAAAGACTTCATTCTTCAGCTGAAAACCTAGCCAATTGAGTTGCATATGTGTTATTGCATTTAGAGGCTAGAATTGAGCCCAAATCTTGAGTAGATTTGAGAGAGAGCTTGAGGGAGATTGTGTGAGTGTTTAGTGCACTTCATCTCCATTAGATTGCTAGTGCTAGAGTGTTGAGCATCTCATTTGCATCATTGAGCTTCTAGCACGTGATTGATTCAAGTGAAAGTGCATCCGGCTTGTTACTCTTGGCGATCGCCTTCGCCTAGACGGTGCCGGAGGAGAGCCGAGATCTCTCCAATTGAAGTTTGTCGGAGAGGCCGGAAAAAGATTGTGAAAGGTGTGGTGCTCGCCTATCCGGTGTGGAGAAGGAGCAACCCTAGTGAGATATCCTTCGTGCATATAGAAGCGAGGCTCCGAGTGAGCACTTCAACGAGGAGTAGGGGAGACCGGGCGAGTCTCCGAGACCTCGGCAAAAATATTGTGTCAAATTGCGTATTTCATATTTGCTTTACATTCATCTTGACACAATTGCTATATTTACCATTGTTGCATGTCTTATTGAATAGTTCATTTGATTGAATGCAACTAGTTGATTAAATTCCTTTTAAGCCTCATTGTATAATTTAGGTCTCTCAATTATTCTTTAAAATTGCTTAATTGAAAAGAATTTTAAAAGCCTCCTATTCACCCCCCTCTAGTCGGCATCCTTGATCCTACACCCTCCTCCTTTCCTTTGGCGACATTGTCTGAAATCCAGAGAAATCTGGTCGAATCGCCAAATGGGCGGTCGAACTCGGTGCTTTTGATGTCCATTTCACGCCCCGCACGGCGTTTAAGTCTCAGGTCTTGGCCGACTTTGTTGTCGAATGGACCAACCCTAAGCCACCCATGCAGGTGCCAGAGGAATTGGAATGCCCCGATCACTGGACAATGTACTTTGACGGTTCCCGCAGTTTTCAACACTCGGGGGCTGGAGTGGTCTTAGTCACATCTCAGGGCGAACAGCTTAAGTATATCATCCAACTACACTTTGTTGCGACAAACAACGCAGCAGAGTATGAAGGTCTTCTTGCAGGGCTCCGGGCAGCTAAATTCCTCGGAGTCCGTCGATTAGTGGTGAGGGGAGACTCACAGCTAGTCGTAAACAAGGTAAACAATGAGTATAGCACCTCCGATGAGACAATGGCTCATTACCTGGGGGAAGTGAGGAGATTGAAAAAACACTTCAGTCATTCCGAAGTCCAATATATCCCGCGAAAGGACAACATTCTCGCAGACCAATTATCCAAAATTGGGTCCTCACGCACATCCACTCCGGCAGGAGTGTTCATTGAACACTTGGATCATCCTTCGATCACGACTTCGGTCGAGGATGATCCGTTAACAGTCTGCATTACCAACCTCGGTTAGGAACAGGATTGGACTCATCCATTGAGAGTCTATCTTGAACATGGGACCCTACCCGAGGACGAAACCGAAAGTGATCGGTTAATTCGGAAAGTGCGCCTGTACCAGCTCATAGATGGGGTTTTGTACAGAAAGGGTACTCAAGGAGTATTCATGTGCTGCATATCTTAGGAGGAAGGAAAATCCCTCTTGAAGGAAATACATGACGGTGTATGCGGTGAGCACGCGTCATATCGCACACTGGTCGGAAAAGCTTTCCGACAAGTATTCTACTGGCCTTCGGCACTCGATGATGCCAAGCATATGGTCAAGATGTGTCCTCAGTGTCAGTTCCACGCGAGGCAGGTTCATCAGCCTGCCTACGCATTACAGACCATTCCCCTCGCATGGCCTTTTGTGGTCTGGGGGATGGATATTGTTGGTCCTATGCCACAAGCGGTCAATGGATACAAGTTTCTATTCGTAGCCATTGGCACGTTCACAAAGTGGATTGAGGCCGAACTGGTACGAAACATTACCGCCTTAGCAGCACAAAAGTTCTTTCATAAGAACATTGTTGCTCGATTCGGTATTCCAAACCGTCTCATCACAGACAATGGTTCTCAGTTCGCTAGTGGTCTTTTTCTGGACTACTGCGATCAGATCGGAACCAAGGTGTGCTTTGCTTCTGTGGCTCATCCACAGAGCAATGGTGCTGTGGAACGGGCCAACGGGTAGATATTGCAAGCCATCAAGAAGCGTGTTTTTGATCACCTTAAGACTCTCTCGGGGGCTTGGGCAGACGAGCTCTACACCGTTCTATGGGCACTACGAACTACCTCTAGTCGAGCCACCGGTGAGACGCCCTTCCATCTGGTCTATGGGGCCGAGGCTGTGTTGCCGATGGAAGTTACTATTGGGTCGGTTCGGACAGAACAATTCCAACAAGTTGATCAGTCCGAACAGCGATCACAGGATCTCATCCTCTTAGAAGAAAGGCGTGATCGCGCCTTGATCAAATCCGCGGCATACTTGCAAGCTTTGCGCAAGTACCACAACAAAAGGGTGCGACCACGTAGTCTTAACGTGGGCGATCTGGTTTTACGAAAAATCCAAGACCAGTCTAATCGCAACAAATTCTCCCCGAAGTGGGAAGGCCCTTACACTATTGTCTCAGCGCCGCGACCAGGATCAGCGCAATTAGCCATGGAGGATGGTCGAATTCTGTCCAATACTTGGAACATCGATCAACTTCGCAAGTTCTACGTGTAAGTACTCAATCCCGTTTCCTGTTCAATTAGCATTTGTTCATGAAACAAAAAATGTTTTGGTTTCATACGATGAATATTTCCCTTCATGCCCATGTACTGCGAATTCGACTCGGGGGCTGGTCGCCAGCAATTAGATCATTACAATGTTCTAGTCGGATTCGCTGGCCGATCTCATGACCGCTTCCAGACAAGTCACTCCTAAATAAGCCATTTCTCAACGCATACGGGGCTTTCTGGCAAGTCCTCGGTTATCTGAGTGGCTGCTGGTTTGCAAACAAGGCTAGGCGTTACATTGATCATAATTGTTGGTTCAATCACACATCCCTGGTCATTATATTCACTTTTCCCCTGTGTTTGTAATACTAAGTCTTCAGTATCTACAATCACAGGCGGGGGCTAGGGGGATATGTTTATAATATGAAACAACATAAAGCAAGAATATATTTGAGAGTATATTCTTTTTCAAAAATGAGTTTGAACATACATTGCATTATACATAACTGTTTCTATACAGATGTAGGGATCACTCGATCCCAAGCTCAGTCAGGAGCTTATTTACAAGGGGTCTGACCTCCTCCATGACGGCCTCTAATTGTTCCTCACTCTCGACCTCAGCTGGTCCCACCAATGGATTCAGATCTGCATCTGGGCCATGGTGAAGTCGAAACCGGCTGAGAATGGCAGAAGCGGCCGACCGAATCCTCGTTCTGATCACCTCTTCTCGTCGCCGTGTATCTTCAGGAAGATACTCGAGAAGTGACTCTGCCTGGGCGATGACTAGTGTAGACCAGTCATTTTGGCTGAGGTTATCTTTTGTGGTTTCTACCACATCAGCCCGCAGGAGACGAGCCACCATCTTCAGCTTTTCGAAGATCGACCGGCTCAGCTCTCTGTTCGCCTTCTCGGAGGTTTGAATAGAGCCCTGGAGGATCGCCTTGTCCTGACTGAGTTGTCTTATTTGACCTGCTTGCGCTGCAGTAAAAGAAAGGGTTACTCACATGTTATTAAGTTAAGTCTTCCTAATTAGGAATCGACTAACCAGAGAGTTGTGACCGCAGCTTGTTGATCTCGATCCCTTGGTATGAAGCCACTGAGATCGAATGAAGCTTGACCATGGCCACTTCTTTTTTCAGAAATGCCACCTCTCTGTGATAGAACAGAAGGAGTGGTCATAACCAATTTGTATCTATACAAGTTGGAGAGTAATGATCCTTACCTACGCAAGTTGTCTCACTCTTTTTGTATGGCCTCAACGCTCGCTATCATAGCATGCGACCTGGCCATCATCTGGGATAGTTCCTGCGATGCAAAAAGAAATTAAAGGTGTCCTATGTACAATCCAGGCACCAAAAAAGAAGTTCATCATACCTTTGTGAATTCCCGGAAAGAAACATCTTCCGGGATGACAGGACGTCTCGTTGAAGGCCCTGTTGCGGCCACGATGGAGGCAGCTGGTAGAAGTGCCTACTCGGCACTA
Organism: Pharus latifolius; assembly: GCA_019359835.1. NCBI lineage: Eukaryota > Viridiplantae > Streptophyta > Magnoliopsida > Poales > Poaceae > Pharus > Pharus latifolius. Next base: position 95,025,880 of record CM033319.1, read on the forward strand.
CCCCCAGTCGCTGTTGCTTGCGACTGGGTCTCCACGCCTGCTTCTCCCCTCACGGCCCGGACCACTTCCTGAACCAAGGGGGCGGAGCGCTCCTCACTGGAGGCTCCGGCACAAGCAGCGACTTCAACCCTCCCCGGAGCGGTTGAAGGGCTTGGTGTCGACGATTCGGACTTGGAGTCCTCAGCCGAACTTATGCAAAATTTGTAATAGCGAGACCTTTCAAGATGACCCTCCGGGAAGGTATGTAGAAAAATGGAGAACAGGAGCACAAGGAGGTTTATACAGGTTCGGGCCCTCAATGGTGGGAGTAATAGCCCTACGTCCTGTTCGGATTTCACTATGAAGGTATCTCCTGTCGGAAGCCATCTGAAAGATAGAACGAAAGGCACTTATGAGTTTAAAGTGAAGTCTAAAACCTTTTTCAAATAATAAAAAATAACATTTTTCTTAAGGAAAATAGGTTTTCGTAAACAAATTTTTGTCAAAGAACTAGCGATTTTTTTCTTCTAGGGACGCCAAAGTCTATCTAAGGGTCACGACCTACAGTCGAGCCTTTGCTCTGATACCAAATTCTGTTGGACCTTCATTTGAGGAATCCGGTGGCAACCGCCCAGGTGGGTTGCACTCAGAAATGGTACATTGCAGCTCAAAACAACAAGATGCATTATATAAAAATGCGAGTAATTAAAAACAAGTGTTGATCACAGGGACCAACATTACAATAACATAGCGCCAAAATGAAGCACTTTAATGTTGATACAAAATTAAGGAGTTTTCGACACAAAAGTCGGCACAAGATAAAACAACAATAGTAAGCAAAAGGACTTCATCTGTCTTGATCTTCAACTGCAGCGGTGTTGCATGGGCCTTCTCCACATCAGACTCCACTTGGTACGTGGCCCTCTAACAAGCTGGGTCTTCTGGGGGAATTTCTTCTTCTTGTTCCATGTTGGGTTCAAGACCGTAGGACTCAGGGTCAATGAATCCTTCTTCTAAATTTTGTTTGTAAAAGCAAGGGTGAGCACATTGTCCACATGGTGCTCAACAAGTCCCAAATAAGAATGCAGGTATATATAGATGAGTGGAAATTCTCAAAGAATGGCTCTTTGGCTTTATATATGTATGAATAGAATAGATTTTCACACTTTGTTTTAAAGAAAAGGTCTTTGTTTTTGAAAGCGGGGCTTTTAAAACCCTAAGCTAGATTGTTAGAAAATGTTGTGTGTGGCGGTCTTTCATGAGTCACCACTTTACTCAAATTTTGTGAAAAACTTTCCAAAAGCTACTTGTGCTGGATCGACGTGGATAGAATCCATCGCGCGTAGACTCCATAACCTGGGAGCTCAGAGTATCTGATACTTTTTATACTTTGCAAAGGTGTACCACCTTAATCCACCGATCACTTAGCTTTCAAGTCAATACCTCTCCATGCGACTTTTACGCATGTGACAAGGCCGAGATGACACAACAGTTTACAATCCTAGCATTAACAATTCCTTGCCCGGTAAATAGACAGTTAAGTCTCAAGTACCGTTGTGGGTCCTCCCCACTGCCTTACTTCCTAGCCTTGGTCTATGTTCTCGCATGACACATAGCCTCTTTCGATTACAGACGCGCACGACTTAATTTGGCATAGGGCGTCTTCCTTCTTTCCACCTTTTCCTCTCATAATTTTTCTGAACTCACATCACTCACGGCCCTCACTGGCCCACCAGTTTCTCGCAAGAAACTAGACCGACAACCATTGCAGGGAAAAGCTAATACTGAGAAGGCTACTATGTTGCGCCCGTCCCATACCGGGCAAGTGGTTGGTATGTTTTTCATGCCGCATAGAAGTACAATACAAGGTTCTAGTCCTTATGAATCTTTAGTGAGGAGTCTTTCACATTCCCAGTGCGCACACAGTACCATCCAATCAAACCATCCTCACTATCGATTCCAATCACATTTTCTTTCACAAAAAGTGGTTTTGAATATGCTTTTCTCATATGTGACCATTCAACATTTAACATATAATCTTGAGCATAGTATAGCCTAAGCATGATATTCTAGGGTGACAAGGGTGCAGGGATATTCGATAACAAAAGGGGCTTTACAGTTATTTAGGTCATATTTACCATTTCATTGGAACATAACTCTTATTTAAATCTAAGGCATGCATATACTTGAAAACAGCTAACATACTTTATTGCAAAATATTAGGCTAGATATGATCAAGGGTTTGAGACTTGCCTTGCAGTGATGGGTCTAACTGCTCAGATGATTCCTCGAAGATCTCTTCTACTCCTTCAACATCTGGTTCCACGGCGGACACAAACAACACATACACACTATATAAGCACACAAATACTAGAAAATAATAAATAAATATATCATGCATGCAGGGGGAAACGTTTGGACAAGGTCACCTGGTGTTGATTGAAGAGATAGGCTCAAAAGGACTTGAATGTCGAAGGGCTGACATTCGGTTCATGGCTAGACATAGCCCTAAGTTGGCTCTAGGTCTGTTTTCTGGAGATGTGATAGTAGGGAATATTGTAGAACATGGCTCCAGGAGCTTAGTGGATAAAGTGGCATTTCAATTGCTCAAATAGAAAAGGTTAAACAGGGCCAATGTCAGTGGCTGACATACATTGACACTGCACTGACATTGTCAAAAACTAGGGCAGAGGGTTAGATGTAGTTTTGGGCATCAAACTCTTCGCCAACTATGTCTAGGAGATAGGCGTGGATGCCAGGAACATATTGGCGGTGGTTTGAGGGCAAACTATGGCCAGACGGCGATGAACAGCATTGATGAACTACGGTGGCGACACGGCACAGACATTGTTCTGGTCAAAATTTGGCAAGATCATAACTTTTGATCTAGGCCGATTCAGGGTTCAGGCTAGTGGAATAAAATACTCGGGGGGTTGAGGCCTAGCTAAATGACAAGGTTGCATCAGCTAGATCGGCCAGAAAGCGAACTCCGGTGAACGGAGCCAAAGACGAAGGCACAGATTTGGGCGTTTTCGATCTAAGGCGTTTGAGCTCAATCCCATGCTTGTGAAGCATCTAGGGGACAACAGGAAGCTATTCTTTGAGAAGCTTGGCGGCGATCTTCGGCGAACTGCCGAAATACAAAATTGGGGATGCGACGCTCGGGGCAAAATTGAGGATTCCAATCTTGTGGGCTTACTCCAATGGGCTCACTGATCACTTTACTCTACTGGCACGAGGTTCAATTTGGCTTGAATCGCTCGGCATTGGGGGAACAGGGCAAAAGACAAATCCGGCGGTCACCGGCGCTAGGTCTCGCCGGGGTTCAATTAAATCATATGGAACAGAGAGGAAGGTAAGGGGAACTTACCGGTGAACTCGGGTTGAAGAAAGGTGCAGAGACTTGGGCTGGCAGCGAAAGATCCTCCGGTAGCTCGTCGGGGAAGAAGACGATGGCAAGCTCCAGAATTAAGCTACTCAGTTTCTGGTGAGCTGTGGTGTGGAGTGAAGCTTTGCGCGAGGGGGCTTTATATAGCCATGGGGTTGTGTCCTCGGGAGTTGCAGTGAATCGAGCGGGGATACTCGTCTGGCGCCGAAGCAGTCATCGAGGTGTGTTGGGACACGGTGGAAGCTCTGCCAGAGGCGAAGGATGTGAGACCCCCATTTGAGGGTCACCTTGGCAACCGCCTAGGTAGATTGCGCACAGAAAAGGTACATCACAAGCTCACAACAACAGGATTCATTTTAAATAATAAAGCTGGTAGATAAAGCAAGTACAAGGTCACGAGGACCGCTATTACAATATTATAATGCCAAGGGTGGCACTAATTAAAGTTGATACAAAAGTAGAGAGTTTTTCAAAATCAAGGATCGGTATCGAAGCACCGAACACAGAGAGACAACACAAAAAGCAACCACAAGGGTCTTCATTTTCTTCTGCAGCGGCTCTGGAAGGGCTTCCTCCACATCGGACTCAACTTGGCTCATGACCCTCCTAGAAGCTCGAATCGTCTGGAAAGGCTCTTTCCTCTTCTTGGTGCTCAAGGCCAGCGGAATCGGGATTCTCAAAGCCTTCTTCTGAATTTGTTTGTAAAGGCAAGGGTGAGCATGTTTTTACACAATGCTCAGCAAGTCTCGTTACAAGAATGCAAGCATATAGATGAGGAGTGATCAAGAAAAGGGTTTAAGACTTATAATTATAAATAGTATAGATTTCAATTCTTTGATCTCTCAAATGAGGGTTTTATTTTCAACAACGGGGTTTTGTAAATCTTAAGTTATACTTTAGAAATCGTTATGTGTGATGGTCTCCCATGAGTCATCACTTTTATCAACCATATTATGAAAACATTCCAAATCATTACTTGTGCTATAACCCATGGATAACATCCACTACGAAAAGACTCCTGAACCTGGGAGTACAGAGTATCTGATACTTCTTTTACACTTTGCAAACGTGTACCTCTTTTTAAATCCACCAGTTCACTCGGCTTTCAAGTCGGGCCAACTCCATGTGACTTATACACATGTGACAAGGCCGAGATCACACAACGCTTTTGCAGTTCAGTATTAACAGTATCCCCGCCCGGTAAATAGACAGTTAAGTCTCAAGTACCGTTGTGGGTCTTCCCCACTGCCTTACTTCCTAGCCTCTCTGGTCTATGTTCCCGCAGGACACATAGCCTTGGTCTATGTCCACGCAAGACATACGACCATTTAAGATTACAACCGCTCACGGCTTAATCAGGTCTAGGGCGCCTTCCTTCTTTTACACCTTTTCCTCTCATTATTTTTCTGAACTCACATCACTCATGGCCGAACTGCGGCCCACCAGTTTCCACGCGAGAAACCAGACCGACAAACCATGCAGGGAACTGCTAATACCAAAAAGCTACTAAGTTGTGCCTGTCCCATACCAGGCAAGTGGTTGGTACGTTTACAATTCGCATAGAGACACAGCACAAGGTTCTTGTCCTTATGAACCAATAGTGAGGAGCATTCACATACCCTGGTGCGCACCGCACCCTCTCCATACAAACCAATCCTCACTACTGATCATTTTTATCAGTTTTCTTGACAAAACGGTTTTCATTATAACTTCTCATGTATTTGACCATTTCAAGTTTAATGTGGATATTCAGTATATGAGTCCTAGGGTGACAAAAGCATATATATGATGGTTCAATAGCAAAAAGGGGTTTCGTGATCCATTAGGTAATATCTATTCATGTCATTCAAACATAACTTGTACTTCAAATAATCATGCATAGTAAGAAACAGTGAATATACTTCATATGAAAATATTAGGTGAGACATGATCAAAGGAATGAGGCTTGCCTTGCACTTCTGGGTCTAATTACTCAGACGAACCTCGAAGACTTCTTCCGCTCCTTCACTTCGGGCTCTGCGGCGGACAGAAGCAATACAACACATACACTACATAAGCATACCTAAAATAGTTGCAATAGAAAATAGTAAGTAAATACATCATGCATGCAAGGGAAAAGATTTGGACAAAGTCACTTGGGTGCTGGTCGAAGAGATGGGCTCAAAAGAAGTTGAATGTCAAGGGCCGACATTCAGTCCATGGCTAGACATAGCCATAAGTTGGTCTTAGGTAGGTTTTCTGGAGAAGTGGCAGAAGGGAAAGATGTAGAACACAACTCCAGGAATCTAGGGGACAAAGTGACATTTCCATTGCTCAACCAGAAGGGGTCAAACAGGGCTAATGCCAGTGGCTGACATGCACTGACATAGTGCAGACATTGCCAAAAACTAGGGCAAGGCATAACTTTTGATACAGGGCTCCAATTGTTGCACAACTTTGTCTGGGAGGTAGGCATTGATAACAGGAACAATTAAGTCAACAGGATCTAGGGTGAGAAATGGCTGGAAAGAAGGAAATTTGATGATGAACTGAGATGAACTGGCTGCACTAGATCAGTTCTGGACAAAAACTTGGCAAAGCTATATCTTCCAATCTAGGCCGATCTAGGTATCGGGCTAGAAGACAAAAATGCTCAGGAGGCTAAGGCACATCTAAATGACAAGGTGATTTGGGCTGAAACGGCCGGGAACACTTTTCCGGTCATCGGCGCCGGAGAAGAAGCACTGCCAGCTGTGGGTTTCTGCTACAGGCCGAAAGAACTCTAATCCAAGCTTGGAGAGCATCTAGGAGGTATAAGGAAGCTGTTGGCACGGTTAGTTTGGTCAGATAATCACCGGAGAAGCCTGGCGACGATCGCCGGCGACTGGTGAAATCCGGATTTGGGGAAACCATCAATTTAAGCTCAATCTGGAAATCTAAGTACACAGGCTTGCTTGAAATAACTCACTGATCATTTCTCTTCACAGGCTCGAGGGCTAATTCGAGGTAGATTGGCCAGCATTGCCGGAACAGGGCATTTAGCAATTCCGGCGATCACCGGCGATGGGGATCGATCTGGTGCAATTGGGAGCTATGACGCAGAGAGGGAGAAGAGAGGAACTTACTGGTGGCCTTGGATTGGAGATTGGGGCTGTGGAGAGCTCTGGCGACGGCGGCCTCGAAAACAGCTCGCCGGGGAAGAAGCTGTTCGCGGCGGCGCTGGAGAGTTGGTGGTTTTCTGGTACTGGAAACTGAAGCAATGCACTTAGGAGTATTTATAGGCGCTGAAGCAATCCTCTGGTCGACAAATTGGGGAACAAAGGCGACAAAGTCGACCGCGAAGCGACTGGACACAGCGGGAACTTGTGCCGGCGATGATGGCGAGGCACTGGCGTGCAGCGGTGCAGGCTTTTGGCAGTGGATGGCACTGGCGCAAGCGACGAAGGAACGGTGAAGTGAAAGCTCCGTCGACGCGTGGCCGAGACGTGTCGAACGGGTGAAGCTGGACTTGCTGGTTCGCGGGCTCGCGCGCGGGGAAGACATTGGTTGTGCTGGCGCGGCCGAGGTGGCGTCCACGGCAGTGCCACGAGTGCGCACGGGTGTCAGCTACGTGGCTGAGGTGTTGGCACGGCAGGAGGTTCACCGGCGGCGAAGAACATGGCGATGCACTGCGGCGGGTTCTGCTGAGACACGGCCAGGGGCCTAAATTCAATAAAAGGACTGATTTGCGATGATCTTTCTTTGGAGTTTGGACCTGATTGCAATTCTGGAGATTTGGGGGTCCAAATTGAACTTTGATTTCGCAGCTGAGTGACACTAAAATGCTGGGACTCATCTGGCAGGAAATTTGGTGAAATTGAACAAGATTTGGGGGTTTCGACAAAAATCCGAAAACAGAGTAATTAGGGTAAAATAGGATAATTAGGGTTTCAAAAACGGGAAAGGTCGAAACTCAGGTTTAGGGTAAGATTTGGGAATTCTTCCAGAAGGGAAAAATGTTCAGAATAGTGAAAGGAAGGTGTTCACTGGATCAGATCAAAGTTTGGAGATGGTCTGAGACTTTTAGTCTTTTTGGGCTTCTGACATTCTGAAAAGGGCTGATTTGTGATACACTTGGGCTGATTTGTGAAAAGGTATGAATGACAAGAGTTTGATTGCCAACTTTTTGGGGTAAGATACTGGCATAACTGGGATCTCATTCTGATATAGGGAGGGACGAGGTAAGCCAAGATTTGGGAAAAAAAATCGGGGTGTTACAAATCTAACCTCCTTAAAAACAATCTCGTCCTCGAGATTCTGATAGGCCTGAAAATTGATAAGGGAAATCTTGATGCAGTCCTTCTTCCCTTTTTCCATATCGACTCATCTTCTGGGTGGTTGTTCCATTGAATTCTGCAGAATCAAATGGTCCTTGATTTCGTTCTTCTGACCTCAAATATCTTGATGGGGTATTCTTGGTAGAATGAGTCTGATTGGACCTCTACTTCCTTGGGAGATGTCTGCTCTGTCGGTTCTCAGCATAACTCTTTTTGTCTGGACTGTGCAGTTTTTCACCTCTTCTTAATGATCCGTACCTGAGCTTCTACATCTTGAGCTATTTCTGAGCTGATTAGTTGCCTTTCTCCAATTTCTGACTAATGTAAAGGCATTCTGCACTTGCGGCTGTATAGAGCCTCAAGTGGAAACATCTGCAAACTAGTATGGTAGCTACTGCTGTGGGTGAGTTCTGTGTATGGCAGTATAACTCTCCTGAAATTCCATATTTGAGCACACATGTTTGCAACTTATCCTCCGGTATTTGATTCACTAGTTCTGTCCATTCTCTAGTCTGAGGGTGGTAAGCTGTGCTGAAGTTCGAAGCTGTGCTGAAGTTCAACCTTATTTTTGGGGCTTCATGCAGACTTTTCCAAAATCTTGAAGTGGGTTGTGCTCCACAATCTGATACAATCCTCTTGGGTATACCATGTAGAGTCACAGTCCTAGTCATGTAAATTCCTGCTGACTTGGCGCCATCATAAGTCATCTGCATTAGTACGAGGTGTGCTATTTTCGCCAGTCTGTCCACGATCATCCACACGGAGTTATATCCATTCTTAGTCTTCGGAAGTCCTGTGATAAAGTTTATTCCATCTTCTTCTCATTTCCATTCCAGTATGGCTAGTGGCTGTAACAATCCTGCTAGCCTTCGATGCTTGGTCTTCATCCTCTTGACATGTGTCACACTTTACCGTTTACTCGGCAATCTCTGTCCATGTGACTTCACCAAAATTGATTCTTCAAGTCCTAACACATCTGAGTGCTTCCGGGGTGAATATAGTATGGAGTGTTATGAGCTTCTTTCAAAATTAGTGTCTTGATCTCCTTAACCTCTGGAACACACATCCTCTTATCTTGCTAAATTGCACCTTGCTCATCTTCCTAAAATTCTACTGCGTTTCTGATCCTCATATTCTCTTTGATCCTCCGAGTTCCTTCATCACTTCCTTGTGATTTTCGAATCTCTTCTTCTAAAGTAGGTGTAACTGACAACGTACATGGTCACAGAACCTTAATCTACTGATTTAATCATTTGCCGATGCAATCCTCCATTAATTCTGGTGCAACAATGGTGTTGCAGTAAACCTTTCTGCTCAAGGTGTCTGCAATGACATTAACTTTACCAGGATGGTAATGTATGTCTAGGCCATGGTTCTTTATTAACTCTAGCCATCGATGTTGCCTCGTGTTCAAATTCTGCTAGGCAAAACGTACTTTAAGTTCTTGTGGTCTGAGTGGATTGCACCTCGATTCCTTAGTAGATAATGTCTCCAAATCTTTAGTGCGTGAATCATTGCTGCTAACTTCACGTCACGGGTCGGGTAATTCTTCTCATGCGACTACAGTTACCACGATGCGAATGCGACTATTCTTCCTCCTTGTATTGAGACACAACTCAGTTCATGCCTAGATGCATCACGCTACATCTCATAATTCTTCCTATTATCAGGGAGTACTAGGATCGGTGTGCTTGTTAGCCTTCGTTTCAACTCTTCGAAGCTCTTCTGACAATCTTCTGTCCACTCAAATTGGACATCCTTTTTTAACAAACTAGTGGGCGGCTTGGCTAGCTTGGAAAAATCTTTCAATGAATCGGTGACAGTGCTCATCTAATCCAAGAAAACTTTTGACCTCAGTCACTGATTCTGGTTGTTACCACTCTTTCACGGTCTCGACTTTTAACTCGATTCACTTGCACTCCTTCGGCTGTCGTCAGGTGACCTAAAATGAAATTTCCTGTGTCCCAATTCCCACTTATCCGGCTTAGCATTAAAAACTGTTGCTCTCTTAGTTTATCCAAAACTTTTCGTAAGTGGTCAGGATGCTCCTCTTGGTCCTTGACTGACGTCTGTTATGGCATTTTCAATACGGTGCTGTCCTAGGTTTCAATTCAACACTGAGTTCAAAACCTTGATCAGGGCACTTCTGGTAACTCTTTTGGAAACACGCTTGGGTATCTTCCTACTTCGGGGATCTGGTTCACCTATTTCTTTGAACTGTGCGGATTTTGGGCTGGGTGTTCTACTAACATCCTCTCAGGATTGGAACAAAACTTCTTTTCCATTAGGACTAGTAAGGGCAACGGCCTTACACTCACAATCCATTTGTCCTTCATGCTTCGACAACCAGTCCATTCTAGGTGTAACATCTCAATCCTTGTAGTTCTAGTGCCAGTAGTTTAGCAGAAAACTCCTTTCCACTTATATTAAATTTTACTCCTTTGCACACTGACTTTACTGGCATCCTAGAGTCGGGAAACTGAGTAGTGATAGGGTACTCTAGATACGTCATATTCAGTCCATTTTAAATAGCAAAGATTTTTGTCTGATGATCCTCCTTCTTCTTCTGATGTGACATAGTTGAGTCTGCCTTGAGTTGGTACCGGGTTTTCCTCTACTTCTTCCATGGTTAGTTGGAAATCTTTCTCTCGCAGCTGGAGCTTCTTATCCATACTGTTGTATCGGGGTAGGCATTGGGATTAGTGTCTGAACTGCAGGCTGTTGTTGACCTTCACTTCTTCTCTTGGCTATTGGATTTGACAGATTCCTCTAGGGGATTTCCCTTGACAATGACCAATTTGTCCATGATGGTAGCAGTGTGGGGACAATCATGCTAATAGTGGCTTCTGTGACAAGCCAGGCAATTGGCTGTCATGGGTCTTGGGTACTGTAGACTTGACTGATATTGTGGTGCTGCTTGGGTCTTTGACGAATGCATGAATATTCCTTCACCTGATATGATGTGGCCTAGGAAAGAATCTCTTTCAACCAGAGGGTACACTTATCAATCTTGGCGTACAATTGGTGATCTGCTAACCTCCTTCGCACTAAACTTAGATGCTGATTATGCTCTTCTTTGTCCTTGGGAAAAGATGAGAATATCGTTCACAAACACGATAATGAACTTGCCTAGATATTTCATGAGAACTTTATCCATTAAGTTCATGAACATTGCCGGTGCATTCGTTTGTCCAGATGACATCACTGTAAACTCATATAATCCATATGTTGTCATGAATACAGTCTTTGGGATATTCCCTTCTTTGATCTCTTCAACACTGTTCAAGCTGTCCATATGGTCAATTAGTGGAGATCTTTCTTTTCTTTTCTTCTTCTCTCCTTTTCTGTTCTGTTCTGCTCTGTTCTTTTCTGTTCTGCTCTTTTCTTTTCCATTCTGCACAGAACGTGACTTGTTCTCCTTCGACGTTGGTTAGAATGACGGTCTTCTTCTTACAATCTTTCTGACCTTTGTGCTTTACTAGCTAGCCGGTCCATTCCAAGAATGATGTCTAACTCTTGAAGATTTAGAACTAGCAAGTCTGCTAGGAATCCTAGGTTGTCGATACAAAAGGCAATATTTCTACAGCTGGATTTGATTGGGATTCTCACTGCATCCATACCAACATATTATTGATATTTCCTCCTTATGACATGGGGGTTGGTGATCCGGGTTGATCTTAATTGGTACGGGCTCTTCTTTTAGATGTGTTCCTCATGTCACTGGTATCTTCCTCGGGTTCTATTCCATGAGATCTTCCTCTTGAGTTAACCCATCTACTCTAACAGGCGGTCAAAGAAAAGATTGCTGATTCAAAGGGAAATGCAGATAGTGCACAAGCGGAAAGCTGGGATCAATCCGTGAGACAAGGATTGGAAAGTGCAAGATGTTTTTCATAAATTAAATTTTTATAAAATACATAGTTTTGTCTCTATGGCTTACAAGAATATTTAGCAACCAACACACATCAAGACAAGCAACTACTACACAAAAGATCTAACGTCTGCTGTGGTTAGGCACAAAAGGTTAAACCAGGGGAAAGTCTGGAATCACACGTCGGTATTGGAAGAACCGTGAGGCTCTACCTCTTCTGAGTCCTCCTCCTGATCTTCATCTGCGCCCATCAGGTTCAATTCCAAGTTCTGGGATTTCGTAGACTACCACTGAAGCACGAAAGCTATCTAAGGGGACATAACACAAAAACACCTAAAAGTTGGAAATAATGTTTAAAGCTTTTTCAAATAATCAAAAAGGATAACTACATGATATATTTTTCTTAGACAAATTAGATTTTCGTAATTAGATTTTAGTCAAATAAACTAACGATTTTTTTTCTAGGGACGCCAATGTCTATAGAAGGGTCACGACCTACAGTCGAGCCTTTGCTCTGATACCATTCTCTGTGAGACCCCCATTTGAGGGTCACCTTGGCAACCGCCCAGGTAGATTGCGCACAGAAAAGGTACATCACAAGCTCACAACAACAGGATTCATTTTAAATAATAAAGCTGGTAGATAAAGCAAGTACAAGGTCACGAGGACCGCTATTACAATATTATAATGCCAAGGGTGGCACTAATTAAAGTTGATACAAAAGTAGAGAGTTTTTCAAAATCAAGGATCGGTATCGAAGCACCGAACACAGAGAGACAACACAAAAAGCAACCACAAGGGTCTTCATTTTCTTCTGCAGCGGCTCTGGAAGGGCTTCCTCCACATCGGACTCAACTTGGCTCATGACCCTCCTAGAAGCTCGAATCGTCTGGAAAGGCTCTTTCCTCTTCTTGGTGCTCAAGGCCAGCGGAATCGGGATTCTCAAAGCCTTCTTCTGAATTTGTTTGTAAAGGCAAGGGTGAGCATGTTTTTACACAATGCTCAGCAAGTCTCGTTACAAGAATGCAAGCATATAGATGAGGAGTGATCAAGAAAAGGGTTTAAGACTTATAATTATAAATAGTATAGATTTCAATTCTTTGATCTCTCAAATGAGGGTTTTATTTTCAACAACGGGGTTTTGTAAATCTTAAGTTATACTTTAGAAATCGTTATGTGTGATGGTCTCCCATGAGTCATCACTTTTATCAACCATATTATGAAAACATTCCAAATCATTACTTGTGCTATAACCCATGGATAACATCCACTACGAAAAGACTCCTGAACCTGGGAGTACAGAGTATCTGATACTTCTTTTACACTTTGCAAACGTGTACCTCTTTTTAAATCCACCAGTTCACTCGGCTTTCAAGTCGGGCCAACTCCATGTGACTTATACACATGTGACAAGGCCGAGATCACACAACGCTTTTGCAGTTCAGTATTAACAGTATCCCCGCCCGGTAAATAGACAGTTAAGTCTCAAGTACCGTTGTGGGTCTTCCCCACTGCCTTACTTCCTAGCCTCTCTGGTCTATGTTCCCGCAGGACACATAGCCTTGGTCTATGTCCACGCAAGACATACGACCATTTAAGATTACAACCGCTCACGGCTTAATCAGGTCTAGGGCGCCTTCCTTCTTTTACACCTTTTCCTCTCATTATTTTTCTGAACTCACATCACTCATGGCCGAACTGCGGCCCACCAGTTTCCACGCGAGAAACCAGACCGACAAACCATGCAGGGAACTGCTAATACCAAAAAGCTACTAAGTTGTGCCTGTCCCATACCAGGCAAGTGGTTGGTACGTTTACAATTCGCATAGAGACACAGCACAAGGTTCTTGTCCTTATGAACCAATAGTGAGGAGCATTCACATACCCTGGTGCGCACCGCACCCTCTCCATACAAACCAATCCTCACTACTGATCATTTTTATCAGTTTTCTTGACAAAACGGTTTTCATTATAACTTCTCATGTATTTGACCATTTCAAGTTTAATGTGGATATTCAGTATATGAGTCCTAGGGTGACAAAAGCATATATATGATGGTTCAATAGCAAAAAGGGGTTTCGTGATCCATTAGGTAATATCTATTCATGTCATTCAAACATAACTTGTACTTCAAATAATCATGCATAGTAAGAAACAGTGAATATACTTCATATGAAAATATTAGGTGAGACATGATCAAAGGAATGAGGCTTGCCTTGCACTTCTGGGTCTAATTACTCAGACGAACCTCGAAGACTTCTTCCGCTCCTTCACTTCGGGCTCTGCGGCGGACACAAGCAATACAACACATACACTACATAAGCATACCTAAAATAGTTGCAATAGAAAATAGTAAGTAAATACATCATGCATGCAAGGGAAAAGATTTGGACAAAGTCACTTGGGTGCTGGTCGAAGAGATGGGCTCAAAAGAAGTTGAATGTCAAGGGCCGACATTCAGTCCATGGCTAGACATAGCCATAAGTTGGTCTTAGGTAGGTTTTCTGGAGAAGTGGCAGAAGGGAAAGATGTAGAACACAACTCCAGGAATCTAGGGGACAAAGTGACATTTCCATTGCTCAACCAGAAGGGGTCAAACAGGGCTAATGCCAGTGGCTGACATGCACTGACATAGTGCCGACATTGCCAAAAACTAGGGCAAGGCATAACTTTTGATACATGGCTCCAATTGTTGCACAACTTTGTCTGGGAGGTAGGCATTGATAACAGGAACAATTAAGTCAACAGGATCTAGGGTGAGAAATGGCTGGAAAGAAGGAAATTTGATGATGAACTGAGATGAACTGGCTGCACTAGATCAGTTCTGGACAAAAACTTGGCAAAGCTATATCTTCCAATCTAGGCCGATCTAGGTATCGGGCTAGAAGACAAAAATGCTCAGGAGGCTAAGGCACATCTAAATGACAAGGTGATTTGGGCTGAAACGGCCGGGAACACTTTTCCGGTCATCGGCGCCGGAGAAGAAGCACTGCCAGCTGTGGGTTTCTGCTACAGGCCGAAAGAACTCTAATCCAAGCTTGGAGAGCATCTAGGAGGTATAAGGAAGCTGTTGGCACGGTTAGTTTGGTCAGATAATCACCGGAGAAGCCTGGCGACGATCGCCGGCGACTGGTGAAATCCGGATTTGGGGAAACCATCAATTTAAGCTCAATCTGGAAATCTAAGTACACAGGCTTGCTTGAAATAACTCACTGATCATTTCTCTTCACAGGCTCGAGGGCTAATTCGAGGTAGATTGGCCAGCATTGCCGGAACAGGGCATTTAGCAATTCCGGCGATCACCGGCGATGGGGATCGATCTGGTGCAATTGGGAGCTATGACGCAGAGAGGGAGAAGAGAGGAACTTACTGGTGGCCTTGGATTGGAGATTGGGGCTGTGGAGAGCTCTGGCGACGGCGGCCTCGAAAATAGCTCGCCGGGGAAGAAGCTGTTCGCGGCGGCGCTGGAGAGTTGGTGGTTTTCTGGTACTGGAAACTGAAGCAATGCACTTAGGAGTATTTATAGGCGCTGAAGCAATCCTCTGGTCGACAAATTGGGGAACAGAGGCGACAAAGTCGACCGCGAAGCGACTGGACACAGCGGGAACTTGTGCCGGCGATGATGGCGAGGCACTGGCGTGCAGCGGTGCAGGCTTTTGGCAGTGGATCGCACTGGCGCAAGCGACGAAGGAACGGTGAAGTGAAAGCTCCGTCGACGCGTGGTCGAGACGTGTCGAACGGTTGAAGCTGGACTTGCTGGTTCGCGGGCTCGCGTGCGGGGAAGACATTGGTTGTGCTGGCGCGGCCGAGGTGGCGTCCACGGCGGTGCCACGAGTGCGCACGGGTGTCAGCTACGTGGCTGAGGTGTTGGCACGGCAGGAGGTTCACCGGCGGCGAAGAACACGGCGATGCACTGCGGCGGGTTCTGCTGAGACATGGCCAGGGGCCTAAATTCAATAAAAGGACTGATTTGCGATGATCTTTCTTTGGAGTTTGGACCTGATTGCAATTCTGGAGATTTGGGGGTCCAAATTGAACTTTGATTTCGCAGCTGAGTGACACTAAAATGCTGGGACTCATCTGGCAGGAAATTTGGTGAAATTGAACAAGATTTGGGCGTTTCGACAAAAATCCGAAAACAGAGTAATTAGGGTAAAACAGGGTAATTAGGGTTTCAAAAACGGGAAATGTCGAAACTCAGGTTTAGGGTAAGATTTGGAAATTCTTCCAGAAGGGAAAAATGTTCAGAATAGTGAAAGGAAGGTGTTCACTGAATCAGATCAAAGTTTGGAGATGGTCTGAGACTTTTAGTCTTTTTGGGCTTCTGACATTCTGAAAAGGGCTGATTTGTGATACACTTGGGCTGATTTGTGAAAAGGTATGAATGACAAGAGTTTGATTGCCAACTTTTTGGGGTAAGATACTGGCATAACTGGGATCTCATTCTGATATAGGGAGGGACGAGGTAAGCCAAGATTTGGGAAAAAAAATCGGGGTGTTACAAAGGAATCGCGCAATATCCTGTTTTGCAGTTGACGGGATGGCAAGCCTCGGCATGGCAGCAAAGTGGCAGTAAAGCTCTGACAGCAGTAGGCACGCGCGAGCGAACGGCGTTGCTGGCGGTCTCCGGTCATCGCCACGGTGGAGCTTCTTTGGCGCGACGTGAACACGTGCGGACATGTAGGAGATGGCCGTTGGTGGAGGCACAGCTGACCGGCGGTGAAGGTTGCGGTGGCGGTGAAGGTTGCGGTGGCGGTTCACGTTGAACAGCAGCAGCTGCGGTCGAAACGACCTATGGTCGTGGTCG
Source organism: Pharus latifolius (assembly GCA_019359835.1). NCBI lineage: Eukaryota > Viridiplantae > Streptophyta > Magnoliopsida > Poales > Poaceae > Pharus > Pharus latifolius. The sequence continues at coordinate 95,042,220 of CM033319.1, forward strand.
TGCACGCACTCAGCTCTGGTGAGATTCTTTTCGGGATTTGGGACCTGATTGCAAATTTGGGAATCTAAAGGGCTGATTTGCAATCTGACTTTGCAGATGAGTCTTACCAAAACACGTGGACTCATCTAGCAGGAAAAATGGCAAAATCTGATAAGATCTGATGGTTTTGACAAAAATCAAAAACAGGGTAATATAGGGTAATTAGGGTTTGACATTTTTGTCGGGGCTGAAACTAGGGTTTCGGTTGAGATTTTTGAGTTCTTCGAGACGGGAAAATGTTCAGAAAAATGAAAGATAGATAATCATTAGATCAGATTAGAATTTGGAGGTGATATGAGACTTTTAGCCTTTTTGGGCTTTTGACAATTCAGAAAAGGACTAATCTGAAATACTGTTGGATTGAAAGGTGAAAATGATCTGGGAGATAAAGTTTAGATGCCAGCTTTTTAGGTTAAGGTAGTGGCACACCTAAGATTATGATTTTGAGATAAGAGATCAAAATAGGGTTGAGACATCTGGGATTCCAAAGAAGATATGCTGACTAGCAAGCAGAAAAGATAGCAAAAATTGGAATGTTACAACCTAGCCTCCTTAAAAATAATCTCGTCCTCGAGATTCTAATCAGTCCGAGAACAGGTAGGGGAAATTCTGATGTAACTCTTCTTTCTTTCCCAAGTTGATTACTCTTCGGTGTGGTTATTCCATTGGACTCTGCAGAATCTTATGGTCCTTGACTTTAATCTTCTTTCGCTGACCTCTAACACCTTGATTGGCTATTCCTGATATGTCAGATCTGGTTGAATTTCAGTTTCCGTAGGAGACACTTGCTCCGTTGGCTTTCTCAGACATTTCCTTAGTTGGGATACATGAAAAACATTATGGACTCCTGCTAATTCAGGCGGTAGCTCCAATTTGCATGCTACCTCCCCTCGCCTTTCCAAAATCTTGTATGGTCCCACGTATCTCAGGCTTAACTTTCCCCTCATCTGAAATAGTCGAACTCCTTTGTAGGGTGTCACTTTGAGATACACATAATCACCTATCTCGAAAGATAGTTCTTTCCTTCTGCTGTCGGCGTAACTCTTTTGTCGAGATTGGGTTGTTTTCAATCTCTCTCGTATGATCCTCACATGAGCAGTGGCATCCTCTACTAATTGTGGTCCCAAAATTGTTTCTGTCCCACTTCGGTCCAATATACACTAGTACAGAAATGCAATCTACTAACCCCTGTCAAATTTTTGGTAAGAATGATTAAAATCTATCGACGGATCGAACGACTCCAACACACTATCTTAATTTGAATATATATACGTGTCGTGGTATTGCGAATACCCCGGCAGATTTTGAGAGTGATCCTAGCGAAGATTACGCGGCGCGGGTTGACCGGATGACCGGTCCTCCCCCGCCGGACAAGCACAAAGAATAACACACGGGTTTATACAGGTTCGGGTCCCGGTGGGGGCCCTAGTCCTGTCGACGCGCTCCCGACCGGAGTCGGCTGGGGAGGCTCTCTCCGGGGGAGAGGCTTCCGGAGCACATCTGTGAGTTTAGCTATTCCAATAAAATGAACCGATCCCTTACAACAGAGGGGTACAAGGGCTATTTATAGCCCCAAAAAGCAGCAAAAAACCTAAACTACCCCGGAAGCCACCGTCGGATTGAAGGGCAGGACCGTCCTTCTCCCGGTCAAACGCCTTGGATGCTTGACAGGTGGTCGCTAGTTCCCGAGGCGCCCCTCGCGTGACCTGCACGTGACAAACAGTTCGAGACTTTACCTTCAGGAGGGTGATGAGGCCCGGGACGGCGCCGGAGGCCATGTCCCCGGGTCAAAGGAGCGCCCGGGTCAACACCGGAGGCCCCGTCCCGGGAGCCAAAGGCGGCGCCCGGGGAGGCCCCGGAGGCCAAGTCCCCGGGCAAAAGGCGGCTCCCGGGAGGGCACCGGAGGCCCCGTCCCGGGGAGGCCCCGGAGGCCAAGTCCCCGGGCAAAAGGCGGCTCCCGGGAGGGCACCGGAGGCTCCGTCCCGGGAGCCAAAAGGCGGCACCCGGGGAGGCCCCGGAGGCCAAGTCCCCGGACAAAAGGCGGCGCCCGGGAGGGCACCGGAGGCCCCGTCCCGGGAGCCAAAAGGCGGCGCCCGGGGAGGCCCCGTAGGCCAAGTCCCCGGGCAAAAGGTGGCGCCCGGGAGGGCACCGGAGGCCCCGTCCCGGGAGCCAAAAGGCGGCGCCCGGGGAGGCCCCGGAGGCCAAGTCCCCGGGCAAGAGGCGGCGCCCGGGAGGGCACCAGAGGCCCCGTCCAGGGAGCCAAAAGGCGGGGCCCGGGGAGGCCCCGGAGGCCACTTCCCCGGGCAAAAGGCGGCGCCCGGGAGGGCACCGGAGGCCCCGTCCCGGGAGCCAAAAGGCGGCGCCCGGGGAGGTCCCGGAGGCCACGTCCCCGGGCAACCGTGACACAACTTACCTGGACTTAGCCCCGCGGAGATTTCCCCCGACAGCAGCCCCCCATGCCCGCCGGGGACGATGCTCGCGTCCCCGGTGGGTATGGTTCAGGTCACCGGGAAGATCTCCGGGCCAGGTTACCGGAGCCGCGACGCTTCGGCTTCCGTGCCCCACACTTAAAGCCGCGCCGTTTCGCCATAAATGCGCGCGCGGTTCGAACCGGCGCCTCGATTCACGCGCCCGTCCCTTCGTTTCCCGCGCACGGTTTGAACTTCTACGGTCCAGATTGATCCGCGGGTGCCACATGGCGTGCATCTAGACCACGGCCCGCCCCTATAAATAGGACCTTGGGGGGGCCCGGAAGCTCATTCGAAATCCTCAGCCCCACGATTTTTGCTCTCCCGGTAGCTTTTTCCGGTAGCTTTCGCCGGTAGCTTTCTCCAGTAGCAGGCTTCCGGGAGCTTCTAGTAGTAGCCTCCTGCAAAGTTAGCCACCGAAAAGAAAACTAACCTCATGGCACCCAAGGGTCGAGCGAAGACCACGGAGGTGCCCCCGGAGGAAATCCCCTCGGATTTCCTCTGGGCCTCTGAGTTCACGGCCGAGGACGCCGAGTCCTTGGCCGAAAGGGGCATCGTTACGGCCGGGGACATCCGAGTCCCCGTGAAGAAGGACGGAGCCCCCCGCCCCAGGCCCGGGGAGATCGTGGCCTTCGAGGCCTTCCTCGAGGCGGGGCTCCGGCTCCCGGTGCATCCCATGCTCCGGGAGTTTCTCAAGGAGTATGGGGTGGCTCTCAACCACCTCACTCCGAACACGCTTGTCCGGATGGGCCTCTTCATTTGGCTCTTCGAGACAGCGACCGGGCGGGAGCCCGACCTTCGCGCCTTCCGGTACTTCTACGAACCGGCGGCGCGGACCTCCCACCTGGTGAAGGGGGGCCCCAAGTCCCCCTTCGGCTCGGTAATGGTCCAGATGCTGCCGGCCCGGGTAATCGACTACCCGGCGGTGGCCTCCCGGGACCACTGGGGGGATTGGGTCCGGAGGTGGTTCTACCTCCGGGTTCGAGACGATGCGGTGGTGTATGCCCCGGAGGCCCCCACCTACAGCCGGTCGTCCGCACCAGAACCGCCGGTGTGGACGGACGAGGAGTACGAGCTCCTCGGCAAGGTGATCCTCTCCAAGAAGACCCGCTCTATGCGGGACGCGGCTGAGGAGATGGCTCTCCTCCGGATCTCCCCCTTCTCCGGCGGGAAGAGGGGGATCGGCATGGGCCCCGAGCAGCGGCCCCCGGTGAAGCCAGTCACGCGACGTAGGCTCCGGGAACCCGCTGCATTGCTCTTACAAAATTTTTAAGAAATTGACTAACTCTTTACCTCTTGCAGTCTGGCCGTACCCGGCGGCGCAGGAGAAGGCGGAGAACCTCTTGGGGAGGTACTTCGCCGATGAGCACGAGCGCGTCGTGCGCGCCGTGGGCGAGGGCCCCCCCAAGAACTTGGTAGCGGCGGCCTTCGGGCTAAAGTTGCCGGAGAGGAAGCCTCTTCCCACCCCCGGTTCACACAAACGGGGGAAGGAGGCGGCCGGGGGCTCAGAGCCCAAGAAGGCCCGGGTTCAAAAGACCCCCGGCCCATCGACGACGCCGGCGGCGACACCGGCGAAGCCCCGGGACGAGACCCCCGGGAGCGAGCGTGCCCGGGCACCGTCCCGGAAGGAAGCAACGCCTCCTCCCCCGAACGGCCCCGCCGAGGCGCGGGGGAAGGAGGCAACCGCGGGCGGGGCGGCGTCCGACTCGGCGAACTACGCCCCGTCACCGCTCACGGTGGAGCTCCTCCCGCCCCTTCTGGCCTCTTTGGAGCCGGAGAGGCTGGAGGTGAGATTCGCGGGGGCCTCGCCCCCGCGGGTCTGGCCGGTGGACGAGGGGGGGAGTCCCTCGGTCTACGAGGTTCCTCCGGAGGAGGGGGCCCCGAGGACCTTCCAGCCCGGGGCAGGGAAAGGCCTGATGGTTCCCCCCCGGGCGGAGGCTCCTGCCGAGAGCTCCTCGGCCACGTCTTCGGGGGACACTACCTCGTCGACAAAGACGCCGGCCACGTTACCGGACCCTGAGGTCCGGGGACCCCCCGCCGGTCGCGCCGGCGGCTCCGGGCGGGAGACCCCTTTGCTCCCAGCAGGGGAGGTCGCCCGCTACTCGGAGGGCCTGCATACCCGGAAGGTGCAGGCCTTCGTTGCGGGAGGGACGCTCCATGAGCGTTTCGAGGGGCTTCAGTCCCTCAGGGCCCAGGTAACCCGTCGATAACGCCTTCGCTCATCACCTGCACTTTGAAATTTTTCTAACTCTTATGAATTTTGTAGGTGGCAGCTGTTACCTGGGGCCTTGAGCAGCGGGTCGCCCGGTTGCTTAAGGAGACGGAGGGCCGGGCCGCAGCCTCTGTAGGGCAGCGCGAGGAGGCCCTCCGGGAACGCGACGAGGCGATCGCGGAATTGACCCGGGTCCGGGCCCAGGTTCATATTTCCGAGGCCATCAACGCCCGCCTCCGGGAGGAGGCCAAGGCGAGGGAGGAGGCGCTTCGTGAGCTCGAGAGCTCAAGCGTCCGGGCGGTGGCGGACGCGGGCCGCTCCGTCCGGACGGCCCTCGAGGGCCTTGGCGTAAGCCTCGGCTCCGGGAGCAGGGAGGTGCCGCCGGCGACCCTCGCGGAGGCTGTGCGTTTCCTTAACTCACAGGTCTCCGCCATCCCGGAGGCTGCAGATGTTCGGGCACGGGGTCAGGCGATCCCCGTCGTCGCGGCCGCTGCGGGGCTCGTCGAGTTCCGGGGGGTCGGCGCCCGGACGATCGGGGGCCGAATCCCCCGAAGCTTCCCGGACTCCTTTGAGCCATCGCGCCGGGAGGTCGAGCAGCTCGCCGGAGGGTTCTACGACCGGATCATCCGGGCGTGGTTCCCGGCTCCGGCGCCTCCGGCGGGAGACGCCCCAGCCCCGGCCTTGGAGGAAGCCCCCCGGGGGGAGGACGCCAATGAACATGTATGAGCCTCCCCCCCGGGTGTTAGCTAGGGCCCTTTTTTGTTTTAGGACTTTTTGATTCCAGTAGCTTCTTAGAAGAAGCCCCGGGCACTTGTACAAAAAATTTTTTGAATGCAATGAAGTTAGAATTTTTCCTAAGTCTTTGAATTGAAATTGTTACCAGGGTTCCCGGGAAGTTACTCCCGGGAGAAGGTCCGGGAGGGGCTCCCCGGGGGACGCCCAAGCGGCTTTGATTTTGCTGAGCCTTTTCTCCGGGAATCGCGGCGAGGATAGCGCCCGGGAGCCGATCCGGTTGAGGTGGCGTCTGGAGTGGCACTTGGACAACTTCGATAATCATCGTGCCGAATTGTCTCCTCCGCGACCCGTGCTCCGGATGATCCCTCCCCTCCGTATAATTCCACCGGCGGGATACGAGTTTTGGCCTGAAGATGTGCTCCTGGACGCTCGGCGCCGCGTATGGGCGCTGTACCGGGACTTGACCCGGGAGCTAGCGGAGAGCCTCCGGGAGTATTAGGCGTAGGAGCCTTAGGGCGTAGAGAATCCCCCGGGTTAGAACCCGGGTTGTATCGTTTTCGAAGCCCACCGGAGGGGGAAGATGTCCTCCGGGTTTGCTAATCAATAAAGCGCTGTGTTGTTTCCTTTCATTGCCTCTTTATTTTCTTCTTCTTGGATGGTCTGGACGACTCATCTTAACAAGGATGAGCTAAGTTTCCTCGTGGGCGGTGCGGTCGACACCCGGGGGTTCCTTATCCCCCCCCCCCCCCCCGCCCACAGTGGGCTGGAGAATAGCTCCGCGCGCTGTGGGGGTAACAAGGCCCCCGGGGTAGAGGTCACCTGTAGGATAGGAAATTTTCTAAGTTAGAAAAATTTAAAACGAGGTTTTCAAGGAGAAGACCTTCATGGAGACAATCGTCCGGTCGCCGTGGGAACGGGGAGCCGGGAATAAGGCCTCAAGCGGAAGGAATGTCCAAGAGAACCCGGTGAAATTTCCGGAGGCGATCTTCCTAGGAGACATTCGTTCGGTTGCCGTGAGGACGGGGAACCGGGAATAGGATCTTTGGGGAAGAAAACACCCGAGAAATCCGTGACTTCAACGAGAGACAATCGTCCGGTCGCCGTGAGAACGGGGAGCCGGGGATAGGGTCTCCGGGAGGCATTCCTCCGGTCGCCGTGAGAACGGGGAGCTGGGAATAAGGTCGCTGGGGACCAATCGTACCCGGTCACAGTGCCCGAATATGGGGCTTGAGTGTTTGGGTAGGGGACTAGTCTCCCAAAGTGACTCGTTACCACGGCCACTGTGACCGGGTTGCCGCTTACACCTTCAGTCCACGAGGGCTTATCGTAAGCCGCCCTACGGGAGTGCAGGCTCCGTTGTAGGGACTTGTTGGGGCTGGCCCACTTCCTCGCGGGGAGGGCATCCTCACAAGGAGGGCATCCTCGCGGGGAGGGCATCGCCGCTAGGGGCGGTAATGAGAGACCTGCAATGAGACAGTTTGCAAAGCAAGACCTATGTATTGCTAATGAAATGAAGTACAGGGCCTCCCCCTGCGAAGCCACGAAAGGGGAGGAAAATACAGTGTCCCTCCTCCCCCTCCGGCGTGAACGCTCCGGGGGAGGGGACAGGCCCGTAAGGCTAAACATAGAACTTGCGAAGTAAACGCAAGTTCCATGTGTGCTTCAGCTCCTGCTTTTGGAGGTTGGAGAGCTTGTAGGCCCCCGAGCCCAAGACCGCGGAGATCCTGTAGGGGCCCTCACACTTGGGGGAGAGCTTACCCTGGGCCTGGGGGTCCGTCACGCGCTTGAGGACAAGATCCCCAAGGCGGAAAGCTCTCTCGCGCACGCGCTGATTGTACGCGCGCGCTATTTCTTGCTCGTAGATGGCGTGGCGGAGGAGCGCTCGGTCGCGTTCCTCCTCCACAAGGTCGATCTCCAGGCGCTGATTGGCCTCGTTGGCCTGATATGCCGAGGGGGTGGCTCCCTCCAGGAGCTTTACCAGCAGTGACCGGAAGGCAATCTCTGGGGGGGAGGACTGCCTCCGCTCCATAGACCAGTGAGAAGGGAGTACGCCCCGTCGCCCGGGACGGGGTTGTGCGCATGGAGCAGAGGATGCTAGGGAGCTCCTCTGCCCATGCACCCCGCTTAGAAGCGGTTTGCTCGAGTCTCCGGCGCAATCCCTGTAGGATCACGCCGTTGACCCTCTCGACAGCCCCATTGCTCCGGGGATGGGCTACAGAGGCGAAGTGGATGACGAGCCCCAGGCCTTCACAGAATTCCCGAAAATAAGCCGAGTCGAATTGGGTTCCGTTGTCCACGGTGATTTCCCGGGGGACACCAAAACGACATACGACGTTTTTCCAGAAAAACCGCTGAACGGCCCGGGACGTGATGCTGGCCAAAGGCTCCGCCTCAACCCACTTTGTAAAATAGTCGACTGCGACTACCGCATACTTGTATCCCCCGGGCGCTGGGGGGAAGGGCCCTAAGAGGTCCATCCCCAAGCGCACAAAGGGCTAAGTGATGGGGATCGTCTGCAGCACTATAGGGGGGAGGTTCGAGCCCTTGGCCATCTTCTGGCATGCCTCGCACGCGGAGACGAGGTCTCGCGCGTCGCGCATGACCGTGGGCCAGTAGAAGCCCTGCCGGAGGGCCTTGGCTGCGATGGCACGCGGGGCTAGGTGAGAACCACAGCTCCCCGCGTGGATGTCTTCGAGAAGTTGAAGTCCCTCCGGCGGGGGGAGGCAGCGCAGGAGGGCGGAAGCCCCCCGCTTGTAGAGCCTCCCCTCCAGGAGGAGATATGCCCGGGCTTTAGCCCGGAGACGTTTAACCTCGGTCTCACTAGGAGGGTCCCCCTCCCCCCTGATGAAGGAGATGAGGGGGTCCATCCAAGACGGAGTCCGGGTGATCTCGGCGACCTCCGGGACATGAGGCTCGTCGTCCGTGTCCGGGGAGGCCACCGAGGGCTTCGTGATGATCTCCAGGAAAGCCCCCTTGGGGAGCGATTCCCGGGCGCTGGCCGCCCGAGCCAAGGCGTCGGCCCGGTCATTGTCCCTACGTGGGATATGCCGGGCCTTGAGGCCGTCGAAATGTCTCTCCATCTTTCGCACTTCCTGCAAATAAAGACTTAAGTTTGCGTCATGGCACAGGTAAGACTTGTCCATTTGGCAAACTACGAGCTGAGAATCTCCATTGACTAGGAGGCGCCGGATCCCCAGGGAGCGCGCGAGGTGCATCCTGTCGACGATTCGGACTCGGGGTCCTCAGCCGAACTTATGCAGAATTTGTAATTGTGAGACCTGTCAAGATGACCCTTCGGGAAGGTATGCTGAACAATGGTGAACAGGAACACAGAGAGTTTAAACAGGTTCGGGCCCTCGATGGTGGGAGTAAAAGCCCTACGTCCTGTTGAGATTTCACTAAGTGTGGTAAAAGGTTTACAAATGGAGGGAAAAGTCCTCACAGGCGAGGATTTTCCCTGTAAAAGTGTACAAGGATAAGCCAAAGAAGGCTTACTAAAATGCTATATGAGGTGGGCCGTAGACTTGGCTAACTTAAATGATTTTGGATTTCTTGATCTTCCGATCTCTCTGTTGATGTTTCGGATGATCTCTTGGTTTCAATTCCCCCCTTGATTGATGCTCCATGCCATCCTTTTGTACTGCTTGAAAGGGTGCCATGTGGGGGAAACTGCATCAATTGGTTGCACGGTCGGTTGGATGCGGTTTTTTGGAACTGCTCTTAACCTCCACGCAGGTTAAACACGTGTTATTCATGCATAACTGCATGTGTTAACCTTCTGACGGTCGATTCTCCACGTGCAGGAATCTTCGGGATACTTAGAATATCCTGTTGTATGGGCAACCGAATAGATAGATCCCAAGTATCTTGATCGGCAGATATTCTGACCGCGGGATATTGGCTGACTGCGCAATATCCCGAATGTGTAGTTCGCGTATAGCCTACGAACTTCTGACCGCGCAAGGCTTACGGTCTGACCGCGTGAAGCTGCGACCTGATCGTGTAAAGCTTGCGACCTCATGGTGATGCCCCTCAGAACAGCTTGAGTTCGCATCACCAGATACATGTTTGGTTCAAACCTGTCTTGAACCAAAAGTTCATTAGAAGTGACCCGGGTGTCAATCCTCGTCAGCTAGCCCCCAAATTCGAAGAAAACGAAGAGACGTGTTTATTTCGAATTTAAAAAACCGTGCATTGGATTTTTAACCCGGCCCTTTAACTTCTCCACTTAGTGGCGCACTAAGTGAAAACGGTTGGTTTTTCAAGACGGGTTCTGACATTACGTGACGGGCAATGATGGCGCCGTAGAGACATTTTTATCTCGAGGTAAAATTGTAAATGTCTTAACGAAACCCGAGGTGTCTGGGAGGCAAATCGTCGCCCTGGTGGCTATAAATACCAGACCCCTGGACATGCAAAGATCTACAATTTCCCTCTCACGCCTAAGTCTTTTTCTTGTTATCCTGCCTCCTTCCTTTTCATATACCCCTCCCAATGGCAGATCATGAAATCATCGAGATTGAGAGCGATGAAGGGGAAATTGTCGAACAAAGGCCTCAAACGATTGAAGTCCTGTCCCCCTTAAGGAAGAAACCCAAGGTTGACGAAGGATCTTCCAGTGGAACAAAGGTGAAGAACGTAGCGAGTTTCTTTCTTCCTTCAGTTCCTTTGACCCTCCCCGTTCATGCCTCTCGGCAAGTTAGGCCTTTATCCTTAGAGAAAGATCCCATCACATCCAATTCTCCCATCCTTTTGGGTGATCAACATCCCGTTCGGCAAGCGGTGACTATCCCTCGATCAGACGATTGCCATATTGGGTTGGCGAAGCAATCTTCTGATGGGGAGGTTGCTCTTCCACCATATGATGATCTTCCTCCCAAGATGGGTGTATCAACAGGTTATGCACCGGGACAGGTAACAATTCTTCTCCCTTTTTGCTGATAATTTTAGTTAGTATGACTAACTTTTGTAAAATGCAGGAGGTAGGAGGCTCCAGCGATCAGCCTTCTGCTGCTCCATCTCTTCCTTCCGGACAGACCCTTCTGGAAGAGAAGAATGCCCTGGAGAAGAAGACCGAGGAGATGGCCTCGAAGATTCTGCGTTTAGCAGAATGTCTTGATCGATCCCGAGAAGAGGCGCACCATTTCCGTCGAGAGAGGGACTTCGCTCAGCAACAACGAGAACTCTCTGACTTGATTAGGGACAATTGTGCGTCTGTTGTTAGGGACGATATAGATAGACTTAGGGTAGTTGCTAGTTCCCTGGGGGTTGCCAGTGTAGATCCTACTGACAACAACATGTCCCTTGGGGAACTTTGTAAACTTCTTTCGGAACAGATCGATGCTTTTATCGATCGTATCCCTTTTGTATGTAAAGAATGCAATAAATAAAGTTTCTTTTATTCACATGAACATTCTTCATACCTTCTGTGTGAAATTATGGCCAAAAGCTTAGTTCGCGACCATTCATACACAGGAAATTTCAGTTCCGCGATTAGAATTGCGCCTTAAAAGATCACTGTGACCTGCCCTAACGTCGCGATCAGACTTAAGGCCGCGGTTAGAACTGAATTGCGACCAGAGTCGAACGTTCGGTTAGACCATTACTTCGATCAGAAAAGAAGTTAAATAACATGGTTTTAACCAAACCATAACCCAGTTAGAATATATCCGTACGTCAAAATTTGAAGTACATGATATTTTTCACAAAAATGTTCAAGTAAAAGGAAAGGTAAATAACCCTCAAAAAGCCTTAGCAAACTTCTCAAGTTTTGGCCCTTCCAGCTTCCGAAATAAAGAAGTCTTTTTATTTCAGATCCAATACCCGAAACGCTTTAAAGGGTTTATCATAGAATATCCATTATGGGAAATGAATAAAATATTTAAGAGTACGTTTAAGTGGAACGTTACTCACAGAGGCGTGACTTCTCGAGTCTATAAAAGCAGTAGGTAGCTTCTTGAGAAAGCTATTCAGCCGCGAAAAACCCTTAGAGTTCCCGCCGCTCAAAACCCTCATCTTCTCGCCTTCATCTTCCACAAAATCATCGACTTTTTCGACCGATCTTCCTCAAAAAATGGCATCTTGGAGCAGATCCAACCACCATTCTGAGGTGACTCTGGTGGCGTTGGAGACAGAGGAGATCCTTCCATCGCGGCTGCTGATCAATTGGCGGCCTGCGGAGAAGGACCAAGAAACCCCGACCGTCAGAGAGGGCGAGTTGGTGATCTTCGAGGAGTATCTGCGTTGCAGGTTCCGATTCCCTGAGAGTCGGTTCCTAAAGGACATCCTCGAACATTATGGGTGGGAACTCATCAACCTCCACCCAAATGCGATGCTGATCCTGGCGGTGTTTCAGCATCTTTGCGAGGCCTTCGTCGAAGTATATCCTAGTGTGGACCTCTTCCGACGGTTCTACTTCTCGGCATGGTCGAAGAGCACCAATGCCGCCGGATGCATCTACTTCCGGCTGAGGGACAAGAAGGAATATCCCTCCCCACCTCTGCGGGATTCGGTGCACGGATGGCACCAGAGGTGGTTTTACTGCTCTCCGCCGTCCGAGAGTAGTTTATGGTTTGAGAACTTGCGACCAGAGATGTCAAGCGAGTTGGATGCTCCCCCGACGCTGGGCGTGGAGCACCTGAAGCACGCCGAGGTGATTCTTCACTTGGTGGGTCAAGGATTGACAGCGAGGGATGTCATCCGAGATTTCGTGAAGAACCGAGTGAGCCCCCTGCGAGAAAGGGCTCATCCTGCTTGGGAAATCAAGTCCATGGCGGATGGGACCCTGGACTACAATGAAGGTAGTCAACCTTTTAGCACTGTGCTTTGTCATTTCTGAAATTTATGTTTTCTGACTTGAATTTGGGAACAGTTCTGTCCTCAGCCGAAATTGAGAGGCGAACTAATTCCCTCCTTAGGGCCTACAATGCTGATGTAGAGGGCCCTAAGGGATCACCTCGCCCGCAGAGCTTGGTTCATGCCGGTGATGACCTCAAACAGGAGCGCCGAAAGGTAATTTTCTTGTCCGGCTTTGGTTCTGTAGGTCTTGTGTGTGTCCAGCGCTAATCCATTGTAACGAACTGTGAACCAGCTCCTAGGGAAGTTTGCTGATGCGACGTTCCCAAGTGAAGAAGGTCTCCCAGAGGCCCAGGACAAAGAGTCCTGCCCCCAAGAAGACCAAGCTGAACCCTGGGGAGGGGTCTTCACGAAGCATTCCTCGTCCCGCTAGAAAGACTGCGGTAAGACATCTCATTCCTTCTACTTTTTCAAGCGCGACATGGAATCACTTCTTCGTCGTACAGGGAGAGGGGAGTCCCCTGCTGGTGACGCCTCAAGCTGTCCCGTAGGGACCACAGCTACCGAAGAGGTGGCCATGGCTGATCCTGCGACCACCGAAGATCTTGTGGTCGCAGGTGACCTTCCAATTCCTGAAGCCCCCGAGGTTTCAGGGTCAATTATCTCTGCTTCCCTGGTTGAAGGGACGACCAAGGTAAGGAATCTTTTCGACCGTTCCTTCTATGACTCTTTCTGCACATTTGACAAGTTAATGTACATACAGGGAGGAGAGCTTCCCCCTGGGACCACTGGGGGTTCCGGGGAGGAGAATCCTCCTCCTCCGCGGACAGAGGAGGAGGTAGATGAACAAAGGCCGGCTGTGACGGTCCCAGCAACTCTGGAATCGCCAAGGCCTTCGGATGCAGCCCCACCAGTTAGTCCGGTGGCCCAGGTAAAGACCTTTCTATGTGTTTTTACCTGTTCCCTAAGAATATGCTTATAACATGACATTTCCAGGGGGGTGCTGCCTTATTTACCATAAGGAAGGCAAGAACCGATGACGGTTCTTCTTCCCAAGGGGAACTTTCCCAGAAATCCCAAGAGCGAATGGGATTTCAAATAAGGTAAGAACCTTAAATTTGGTAATAATCTTAAATAAAAACTGCTCAAATTGTCCTTCATGTCAGGCAAAGAAAGACGACGCCCAACTCTTCAACCGCCTCTGGAGAGGTTGAAGTCGCAGCTGGTGCAGGAGCTTCCAACGAAGAACGCTCCACACCTGTGGTCCAGGAAGTCATCCAGACCGCAGGGGAAAGAATAAATGTAGGGACCCAGTCACCACCGATGACTACTGGGGGTGGCGTCCAGCCGGCACTCCCACCGACTGTCCCTGTAGTGAGCGCGTCGGAGGCTCTAGCGAGGATTCCCTCTGAACTGAATGATGCTGTTTTACAAAAGTTTATGAAGGTATAATAAAATTCTGCTTTCGTGCCTGAATTGTACTTAGGACACCTTTGATCTTCTTCTTTGGCACCACAGGGATTATCCTGGCTAATAAGCCATTCGCGTGTTGTGATGGCTAGTACAGAAGCCATTCAAAAAGAACGCGACAGCTTGCGCAGGTGAGTACCATTACCCTTTGGTTAGCATGGGCGCATCTTGGTTGTGATTGCCTTGACTTTGCTGTAGAGAGGTTATATCTTTGAAGAAAGAGGTGGCCGGTTCAGTTTCAATGTTTAAGAAACAAGAAACTGAACTCAACAAACTTCGATCAGAGAATGCTGGTAAGTCGATTCCTGATTAGGAAGACTTGAATCCATAATATGCAAATAATCTCTTTTCTCTGTACAGCGCAAGCGGGTCGAATTACGCAGCTCAGTCGAGACAAGGAGATTCTTGAATCCTCGATTCGCCACACCGATCGGGCAATCAAAGAACTGAGCCTCCGGATCTTCGAAAAACTAAAGGCCGTGGCTGATCTTTTGAAGACCGATGTGGTAGAACCGAGGCAAGACAACCTCAGCATAAGTGACTGGAAATCGCTGCTTACTGCCCAGGCGGATTCACTGCTTGAGTATCTCCCTGGAGATATACGGCGACGCGAAGAGGCGATCAGAAACAGGGTTCGATCAGCCGCAGCAGCCGTACTCAGCCGGGTTCGACTTCACCATGGCCCAGATGCAGATCTGAGCGCATTGGTGGGTCCTGTTGAGGTCGAGAGTGAAGAGCTGCTCGATGCAGTCATAGAGGAAGTCAAGCCCCTAGTAGATAGACTCCTGACTGAGCTGGGGATCGAGTGATCCTTATTTTTGTAACCAAACAATTGTAATTACAATGCCATGTATGTAAAACTATTTTTTTTTTAAAAGAAAGTGCATATTCACATCATAAGTTTCATACTATAAGTATATCCTTCTAGCCCCCGCCTCTGTTTTATGAATACTGAAGCCTTAGTATTTTAAGCAGAGGGGAAAACATAAGTATGATGACCAGGGATATGTGCTTCAAGCCGATGGTCAAGATTAAAGTAACATTTTAACCTTATTGCAAACTGGTAGCCACCCAGATGACCGAAGATTAGCCAGATAGTCCCGTGTGCGTTGAGAAACGGCTTATTTAGGAGTAACTTATCTAGAAGTGATCATGAGATCGACCAGCGAATCCGGTTGAAAAAATGCTGTAATAACCTAACCGCCGGCGATCAGCCCCCAGGTCGAATTTGTATAATTTGGGCTTTAAAGGAAAACACTTATTGTATGAAAACGAGACATGCTTTTTATGAAAAAATGCTAATTGAACAGGAAAAGGGATGTGGTACTTACACGTAAAACTTGCGAAGTTGATCGATGTTCCAAGTATTGGACAAAATCCGACCATCCTCCATGGCCAACCGCGCAGATCCTGGCCGCGGCACTGAGACGACAGTGTATGGTCCTTCCCACTTTGGGGAGAATTTGTTGCGGTTAGACTGGTCTTGAATTTTTCGTAAAACCAAGTCACGAACGTTGAGATCACGTGGTCGCACATTTTTGCTGTGATACTTGCGTAGAGCCTGCAAGTATACCGCGGACTTGATCAGGGCGCGATCACGCCGTTCTTCCAGGAGGATGAGATCTTGCGATCGCTGTTCGGATTGGTTGACCTGTTCGAATTGATTCGTACGAACAGATCCAATACTAACTTCCATAGGCAACACAGCCTCGGCCCCATAGACCAAATGGAAGGGTGTCTCACCGGTGGTTCGACTAGAAGTAGTCCGTAGTGCCCATAGAACAGTATAAAGCTCGTCTGCCCAAGCCCCCGAGCGGGTCTTGAGGCGATCAAAAACACGTTTTTTGATGCCTTGCAATACTTGCCCATTGGCCCGTTCTACGGCACCATTGCTTTGTGGATGTGCCACAGAAGCAAAGCACACCTTGGTCCCAATCTGATCGCAGTAGTCTAGGAAGAGACCGCTAGCGAACTGAGAACCGTTATCTGTGATGAGACGGTTTGGAACATCAAATCGTGCCACAATGTTCTTGTGAAAGAACTTTTGTGCGGCTGATGCAGTAATATTTCGTACTGGTTCGGCCTCAATCCACTTTGTGAACGTGTCAATGGCTACGAACAGAAACTTGTACCCATTGACCGCTTGTGGCATAGGACCGACGATGTCCATTCCCCAGATCGCGAAGGGCCATGCGAGAGGAATAGTTTGTAATTCATAAGCAGGTTGATGAACCTGTCTTGCATGAAATTGACACTGTGGACACATCTTGACCATAAGCTTGGCATTATCGAGTGCCGAAGGCCAGTAGAATCCCTGTCGAAAAACTTTTCCGACTAGTGTTCGGTATGACGCGTGTGCACCGCATACACCGTCATGTATTTCTTTTAAGAGGGATTTTCCTTCCTCCTGAGATATACAGCGCATGAATACTCCTTGAGTACCCTTTCTGTACATAACCCCATCTATGAGTTTGTACAGACGCGCCTTTTGAATTAACCGATCGCTTTTGGTTTCATCCTCGGGTAGGGTCCCATGTTCAAGATAAACCCTCAATGGTTGAGTCCAATCTTGTTCCTGACCGAGGTTGGCAATGAAGGCTATTGCCGGATCATCCTCGACCGAAGTCATGATCGAAGGATGGTCCAAGTGTTCAATGAACACTCCTGCCGGAGCGGATGAGCGTGAGGATCCAATTTTGGATAATTGGTCTGCGAGAATATTGTCCTTTCGCGGGATGTATTGGACTTCGAAGTGACTGAAGTGTTTTTCCAATCTCCTCACTTCCCCCAGGTAATGAGCCATTGTCTCATCGGAGGTGCTATACTCCTTGTTTACCTGGTTTACGACTAGCTGTGAGTCCCCCCTCACCACTAATCGACGGACTCCGAGGAATTTTGCTGCCCGGAGCCCTGCAAGAAGACCTTCATACTCTGCTGCGTTGTTGGTTGCAACAAAGTGTAGTTGAATGACATACTTAAGCTGTTCGCCCTGGGGCGTAACTCAGACTACTCCAGCCCCCGAGTGTTGAAAACTACGGGAGCCATCAAAGTACATTGTCCAATAATCGGGGCACTCCAGTTCCTTTACCAACTGCTTGGGTGGCTCAGGGTTGGTCCATTCGACCACAAAGTCGGCCAAAACCTGAGACTTAACCGCCGTGCGAGGGGTGAAATGGATCTCGAAGGCACCGAATTCGACCGCCCATTTGGCGATTCGACCAGATTTTTCTGGATTTCGGACGATATCCCCTAAAGGAAAAGAGGAGGGTACTGTGATCTTGTGTGCTTGAAAGTAATGTCGTAGCTTACGGGAAGCCATCAGTAGCACGTAAAGTATCTTCTAGACCTCAGGGTAGCAATCCTTAGGACCATGAAGTACTTCGCTCACATAGTAGACGGGTCTGTGTACTCCTTCCCTTTCCGCGATCAGAACTGCACTGACCGCGTGTGGGGTGGCCGCCAAATACAGAAGTAATGGTTCGTCCTTTTCAGGAAACACCAATACTGGCGGACTGGACAGATATGTTTTTACCTCCTGAAACGCTTTTTCGGCCTCGTCGGACCACGTGAAGTTATGATGTTTCCGCAAGGCTTTAAAGAAAGGTAGTCCCCTTTCGCCTAATCGCGATATGAAGCGACTTAAAGCCGCCATGCGACCAGCCAGGCGTTGAACATCCTTCATGGTCGAGGGCGACCTCATTTGTTCGATAGCTCTGATTTTCTCAGGATTAACCTCAATGCCCCTGGAACACACAAGAAAACCAAGAAGCTTTCCTGAAGAAACCCCGAAAGAACATTTCTCCGGGTTCAATTTTATTCCAAAGCGATTCAAGTTATAGAAGGTTTCAACAAGATCGTCCAAATGAAACAATCTTTTGGTGCTCTTTACAACCAAGTCGTCTACATATGCTTCGAGATTACACCCTATCTGGGAAAGAAAGGTCTTTTGCATCAAGCGCTGGTACGTGGAACCTGCGTTCTTGAGACCGAACGGCATTCTGATGTAGCAGTATGTGCCGAACGGGGTGATGAAGGCAGTTTTCTCTTCATCATCTTCTGCCATGCTAATTTGATGATATCCTGAATAGGCATCCAGAAAACTCATCAGTTCGCAACCCGCAGTGGAGTCAACCAGCTGGTCGATGCGAGGAAGGGGAAAGTCATCCTTCGGACAGGCACTGTTGAGGCTAGTATAGTCGACGCACATGCGCCACTTGCCATTTGACTTGCGGACCATGACCGGATTGGCGAGCCAGTCCGGGTGATTCACTTCGCGGATAAACCCGGCTTGTAAGAGTTTGTCTAACTCTTCTCGGATGGCTTCCTGTCGGTCGGTGGCAAAACGCCTGAGCTTTTGCTTTATTGGTCGTTGTCCAGGTCGAATTGCTAACCTGTGCTCAATTACTTCCCTTGGGACACCGGGCATGTCGGACGGTTTCCACGCAAACACGTCTGCGTTAGCCTGGAGGAAAGCAACGAGGTCGAGTTCCTATTTGTCATCCAGGGCTGACCCAACCCGAATTGTCTTGGATGGGTCATCTGGGTACAAAGGAACTTGTTTGAGTTTCTCATCTGGTCGAGGAGCAACCATGATCGCATCGGTGGCAACGGTGGCGACCTGAGCGTCCCGGAGGGGAAGTTGATCGACCATCTCCAAAGATAGCCGGTCGCACGTGAGTGCCACGTTGCGACTACCTCGGACCGAAATGACACCTTTGGGGCCAGGCGATTTCCCGCACTGATAAGCATAGTGCGTTGCCATCATGAACTTAGCAAGAGTCGGCCTGCCAAAGATTGCATTATAAGCTGAATCACAATCGATTACATCGAAAGTAACCAATTCTGTTCGGAAGTTGTCTGGTTCTCCCAGAGTGACCGGGAGGACCACTTGTCCCAATGGCATCATGGAGGGGCCTGGGATTATCCCATAAAACGGATGGATTATGGGCTTGATCTTCGAACGAGGAATTTGCATCTCGTCGAGTGTCTTGACCAATAAAAGATCAAGGGAACTTCCCCCGTCAATCAGGACCCTTTCGACTCTCGCGTTACTGATGATTGGGGTAATGACCAGAGGTAGCCTCAATGGTCGGGTTAGCCCCACAGGACAGTCAGCGCGATCGAACGTCAAAGGCATATCCGACCAACGGGGATATTGAGGTTCACCAAGGGATGTCTCCGTTTGGTTAACCTCTCGGCAAAAGGTTTTAAACTGCCTTTTGGAAACGAAAGAGGAGGAACCTCCGAAAATGACATTAACATGATTTTGAGGTACCTGGTAAGCCATTTCTTCGTCTCCGTCGACGTCTCTAATCCCGCACGCCTGCTCTTTAGGCGGTAAGGTTGGCATTGGCCCAGCTCCTTGGTAGAAATCATCCAGCTGTTTCAACCAACTCCTGCAGTTTTTGAGGTCGTGGCCTGCGGAGTTGTGGAGTGGACACCACCTCTTGCCCTCCTGCGGATTAGTTGATTTTTCTGGCCGGTCGGAATCCCGGCCACCAGAAGCAGTTTTAGTTTTAAAAGAAGACTTATTACCTTTGGTCGAAGGTGGTTTCTCCGCGACTGCGACCTCACGGTACTGTCTAGAGCGGTTCCTCTTCGACTTTTTGGACTTCCCACCCGGTGAAGACTCCGGCTTTTTGCTTGAATCTTCTTTCCTGGCGTCCTTGAAGCCTGGTTGGGGCGGTAGGTCCCCCTTGTCAACCATTCGGTTCCATTCGACTGCCTCGGCTGCATCGGAGTATCGATCAGCCATATCGAACAGATCGGCCACTGATCGAGGAGGGTGGATAAGCAAGTCTTCAGTGAATCTCCGGTATCGAACGGCATGCTTAAATGCCCTAATTACGGAGCCATCAGATATGTTCGGGATGGTATTTCTTACCCCGACAAACCTCTTGACAAACTGCCGAAGTGTTTCGGTCGAAGTTTGCCGCAGTCTATGCAGGTCGTCCTCCTTACCCGGCTTTTGGTAACAGTTTTGGAAATTGCTGAGGATGGCATCGCATAGCATTTCCCAATTGTAGATAGAACCCTCAGGCTGATTAAACAACCAGGTTCTAGCCGGTCCTGCGAGGACTGTTGGCAGGTAGTTGGCCATGACCTTGTCATCGCCTCCTGCTGCTTGGATGGCAGTAATATAAATCTGAAGGAACTCGGATGGGTTCTGAGTTCCATCAAACCTCTCAATGGCCCCTGGTCGAAACTTATCGGGCCAAACGACTGCTCGTAGGCCAGGCGAGAAAGCTTTGCAACCAACGTAAGGACCGTGAACCGTCCTGCGACTTTCGGTTGGGTTTCGAGAAAACTCACGTAATGGCGAGGTTACTCGTGGTCCCAAACGAGAGTGAACGGGAACTCGATCCCTACTACGAGAGTCCTGCATTCGCCGGTATTTGTCCTGTCGGGACGGTATAGGCGGCGGGTAACTCCGTTGGCCAGAGCCAAAATGAGGACCATCTCGTTCACGGGAATGTGTCACTGAGCGGGAAGAGGCTGTTGGGGTCGCCTCGGATGCGACCTCGTCTAGTCTTTCCGCCAGGATCCTGAAAAAGGCCGGTCTCTGCGCATCCGTGACCGTAGGAGGAAAATTGCGCATGACTTCCGCGATAGATCGCAGTCGACCATGGGTACTTCTCCTAGGGGCACCAGGTGTTATTGTTTCTTCGTCCACTGGGAGATACTCCGGTGGTAAGGAAGGAGTCTGGTCGCGTCTACGACCACGTGACCGTCGAGAAGAACTCGGGGCAGCATCGTAACGAGCCTGCGCATCTTGAAGAGCCTCTAGGGCAGTTCTGCGTAGTTCGTTGTTCTGTTGCTCGAGATCTTGCTCCTCCTTCTGTTTGCGATCTTGTTCTTCCCTGGCAGCCTGTTGATCGGGAGTTTCTTCCGATAACGCAGCAAACTGCCTAGGGAGAGAGGTCGCCGATGGGGAGAACATCTCGGTTTGTTCCGAGTCGGACTCGAAATCAAAGAGATGGTGGAGGTTATCAGGGTCGAACCTTCCTGAGCTAACTTCAGGGTCACCATCATATTTTCCCTCAGCGGGATCGTATGACGGGCCGGACTCATCACCTAGCACATTAAGAACCTCTGTGGGTTCTGACATTGTGCCAGTTACCTCCTGGTCGATTAACATGACTTGGGGAGATGATTCAACCTGTGGAAGATTCTGGCCTTCGACCTCTTCCATCGGAACAGGATCGCTTGGAGAAGGCATTGGTATATGGGCATAATCCTCGAGATCGAAATCATTCTCGGAATCATATGCTCTAGCCATGTTTCGGCGAACCTCCGAATTTCAATTAGGACGCCTTGAGAAAGGCCGCACGGTGGGTGCCAGCTGTCGACGATTCGGACTTGGGGTCCTCAGCCGAACTTATGTAGAATTTGTAATTATGAGACCTTTCAAGATGACCCTTCGGGAAGGTATGCTGAACAATGGTGAACAGGAACACAGAGAGTTTAGACAGGTTCGGGCCCTCGATGGTGGGAGTAAAAGCCCTACGTCCTGTTGAGATTTCACTAAGTGTGGTAAAAGGTTTACAAATGGAGGGAAAAGTCCTCACAGGCGAGGATTTTCCCTGTAAAAGTGTACAAGGATAAGCCAAAGAAGGCTTACTAAAATGCTATATGAGGTGGGCCGTAGACTTGGCTAACTTAAATGATTTTGGATTTCTTGATCTTCCGATCTCTCTATTGATGTTTCGGATGATCTCTTGGTTTCAATTCCCCCCTTGATTGATGCTCCATGCCATCCTTTTGTACTGCTTGAAAGAGTGCCATGTGGGGGAAACTGCATCAATTGGTTGCACGGTCGGTTGGATGCGGTTTTTTGGAACTGCTCTTAACCTCCACGCAGGTTAAACACGTGTTATTCATGGATAACTGCATGTGTTAACCTTCTGACGGTCGATTCTCCACGTGCAGGAATCTTCGGGATACTTAGAATATCCTGTTGTATGGGCAACCGAATAGATAGATCCCAAGTATCTTGATCGGCAGATATTCTGACCGCGAGATATTGGCTGACCGCGCAATATCTCGAATGTGTAGTTCGCGTATAGCCTACGAACTTCTGACCGCGCAAGGCTTACGGTCTGACCGCGTGAAGCTGCGACCTGATCGTGTAAAGCTTGCGACCTCATGGTGATGCCCCTCAGAACAGCTTGAGTTCGCATCACCAGATACATGTCTGGTTCAAACCTGTCTTGAACCAAAAGTTCATTAGAAGTGACCCGGGTGTCAATCCTCGTCACATCCCTAGGAGCAAAGCCTCGTATTCGGCGACGTTGTTGGTTGCGGGGAACTCGAGCCGCGCGGCGTACTGGAGTTCCTTCCCCTCGGGGCTCCGGAGGACTACTCCCGCGCCAGCCCCGGCGAGACACAGCGACCCATCGAACATAAGGGTCCAATGATCCCTGCGTCGGGGCGGCACAGGGAGATCTTCGTCCCCGGACCCAGAGGCGGGAGTCCACTCTGCGACGAAGTCGGCGGGAACCTGCGACTTGATGGCGGAGCGGCCGGTAAGGGACAGGGAGAAGGGGGCGAGCTCAGCCCCCCACTTCCCTATCCGGCCGGTGGCTTCTTTGTTCCGCAGTACCTCCCCAAGGGGAAGGGACGACGGGACGGTGATGGGGTGCCCCAGGAAGTAATGCCGAAGCTTCCGGGACGCCATGAGGAGGGCGTAGCAGATTTTCTCCATTTCCGTGTACCGAGTTTTGGCCCCTTGGAGGGCCTCACTCACGTAGTACACCGGACGCTGCTGCCCCCCTTGCTCCTTCACCAAGACCGCGCTGACGGCGACGGGGGTCGCGGCGAGGTAGAGGAGCAAGGGCTCTTCCGGGGACGGACTCACGAGCATTGGGGGGCTCGTGAGGTACTTCTTGAGGTCGCTGAACGCCTCCTGGGCCTCGGGGGTCCAGCGGAACCCCTCGAGCCCTCGGAGGATCTTGAAGAACTGGAGGCCCCGCTCCCCCGACCGGGAGACAAAGCGGCTGAGTGCGGCTAGGCGACCGGAGAGCCGTTGGACATCCTTGACGGAGCGCGGCGGGGGCATGTCTAGGAATGCCCGGATCTTCTCGGGGTTTGCCTCAATGCCCCGCTGGGACACGAGGAAACCTAGGAGCTTCCCCCCGCGCACCCCGAAGGCGCATTTCTCCGGGTTCAGCTTGAGCCCGAATGTGCGGAGGTTCCGGAAGGTTTCAGCCAGGTCGTCGATGTGGGAGGCTGCGCGGGGACTCTTGACAACCGCGTCGTCTACGTAGACTTCAACGTTGCGGCCGACTTGCTCTTTGAAAACCAGTGTCATCAGGCGCTGGAAGGTCGCCCCCGCGTTCTTGAGCCCGAAGGGCATATGGACGTAACAGAAGGTTCTGAGGGGAGTAATAAAACTCGTCTTTTCCTCGTCCCCTTCCACCATCCGGACTTGATGATAGCCCGAGTAGGCGTCTAGGAAGCTCATGAGCTCGCTCCCCGCAGTGGAGTCGACGAGCTGATCAATCCGCGGGAGCGGGAAGTTGTCTTTGGGGCAGGCGCGGTTAAGGTCGGTGAAGTCCACGCACATCCGCCACCTGCCGGTGGATTTCTTGACGAGGACGGGGTTCGCGAGCCACTCGGGGTGCAAGACCTCCCGAATGAACCCCGCCTCTCGGAGCCGGGTGATCTCCGCCTTAATTGCCTCTTGGCGCTCGAGGGAGAGTTTCCGCAGCTTCTGTTTGACCGGGGGGTGACCGGGGGCTACTGCAAGCTTGTGCTCAATGACCCCCCGGGCAACGCCCCGCATGTCTGACGGCTTCCATGCAAAAACATCGGAGTTTTCGCGCAGAAAAGCCGCAAGTTGCGCTGCGTGCTCCTCGGGGAGCTCCGCCCCGATCAGGATGGTTTTGTCTTCGTTGCCCGGGGACAGCAGGACCTTCCGGAGGCCTCCTTCCGGACGCGGCTTGACGAGGGGCCTCCCGGGCGGTGGCGCAGCAGCATCTAGTTCCGGGAGAGGAGCCTCCCCCCCGGGCATCTTTATGAGGTTGACGCTTCCGATCGTAGCCGCGGCGCGCTCGTATAGAGCACGGGCCACGTCTTGGTTTCCCCGGACGTTGATCACGCCATGCGGCTCGGGGATCTTCATGCAGCGATAGTTTTGATGGGTGGTAGCCCCCAGCCGGTTGATTGTCGTCCACCCCATAATCGCGTTGTAGGAGGAGGGGAGGTCTACCACGTCGAAGCGGACCAGCTCGGTCCGGTAGTTCTCCGGGGTGCCGAAGGTCATTGGAAGATCTACCTTGCCCACGGGGTGGATCGCCTTCCCCGGGACAAAGCCTTGTAGGGGCCCGGCAGCGGGCTGCAGGAGCTTCTCATCCACCTGCATTTCTTTGAAGGCCTTCAGGAATAAGACATCGGCGGAGCTCCCGCGGTCCACCAGGATCCGGGCCAGATGGCAGTTGTAGACGGTCGCGGAGACAATGAGCGCATCGTCGTGGGGGAAGCGAACCCCCCGCGCGTCTTCTGCCGTGAAGGTGAGGGGGACGTCCGACCACTTTGGTGGCTGGGACGTGCGCAGCACCCCCACAACCTTGACTTCGCGCGCGTACTCCTTACGCTGGCGCTTAGAATCCCGCCCGGAGGCAGATCCTCCCACGATGACGTTGATGCGCCGCTGCAAAGTTTGAAAGGGGAGAGTTTCTGAAGGCTCCCCCTCCTGCGTCTGCTGACCCCCCGTGGGAGCGGGAAGGGCCGGAACTGCTGGCCGAGGGAGAAAGGAGGCCGGAGTCCCCCCCCTGCTCACGCTGGTCGAGGAAGTCCGCAAAGTGCTGCAGCAGCTGGCTACAATCTCGGGTAGCGTGGGTATTGGACCTATGGAGGCTGCACCACGGTCCTTCCCGCCTTCTCCCCGCGGGGCCTTCCTGGCCGCGCGAAGACTGTCCTCCCCCATGGCCCTTCGGTTTGGGGAAGGGGCGGTTGGTCCTCGGGGAGTCGCGCGAGCCGCCTCCGCCCTCGAGGACAAAGGTGTCCCGAGGCCGTGGCTCGCTACGCCCCCCTTGCCTGGAGCGTTTGGGGGGATCCCTGGCCCCCCGGTCGGCGGGGGCGGGGGCCCCCTGGGTCTTCTTCCAGATATTGTCTTCCTCCGCCCGAGCGTACTTTTCGAGCACGTTGAAGAGCTCGTCGGTGGAAGAGGGGCAGCTCCGGGAGAGCCTTCGGTGGAGCTCCCCCGGGAGGATGCCGCTTTTGCAGGCTTCGATGACCGTAGAGTCGGGGACGTGGGCCACTTTGCTCTTCACCTGGGCAAAGCGCTTGAAGAAGCCTCTGATGGTTTCCCCAGTCCTCTGCCGGACAGTATACAGCTGCGAGGAGTCCAGGGGACGCACGTAGTTCCCCTGGAAGTTGGCACAGAACTCCCGCTTGAGCTGCGAGAAAGACTTGATGGAGCCGGCCTTCAGGTTGTAGAACCAAGAGCGGGCGATGCCGGAGAGGTAAAGGGGGAAGACGTTGAACTGTACTGACTCGTCCCCCCCGGCCGCAGAGATAGCAGTGGAGTAGACCTGCACAAACTCGTAAGGGTCTGCCTCGCCGTTATAATGTTCGATGTGTGGCGGGCGGTAGGGCCGCAGCCACCGGATGCTGCGAAGTCTTCGGCACAGGGGCTGGTTGGCCCCCTGCACTTCCCGGGGGGAGCCCCGGTAGCTATCTTCTTTCACGGGACCTTCGTTGTCTGAGTCTGGAAGCGGTCCGAGAGGTCCGCCAGAATGGCGGTGGCGACGCTTTTCCTCCGGACCGGGGCTGAGTTCCCGGACATCCGGGCTCTCCGCCGGAGAGGTTGGCTCTTCAGCGGGTCTCTTCCCCCGGCCCGTGCAAGAGCGAGCCTCTCCGTGCCCGCGGCCAGGGGGGAGTTCTTCCCCGCGCTCTGGTGAACGCATTCGCTCGACCTCCCCCGGGGCGAAACGGACCTGTCCCGCAGAGAGAGGGACTCGTGCGCTGTGGCTTCCGGAGCCGGTTGGGGCAGGCCCCCTGCGACGACCCCCGGGAGCGGAAAGGGGGAAGCCCCTGTATCATCCGGAACCGGGGAGGGGGCGCCCGCGGCGACGCCTGGAATCGAAGTGGAGGGGGCCCCAGTGGCCACGACCGGAACCGGGAAGGGGGCAGGCCCTGTAACACCCGGAACCGGCGAGGGGGGAGCCCTGGTGGCAGCGTCCGGAACCAGGGAGCCCATGCGAGGGGAAGTCCGCTCCGGCACGGGGGCTGCTCTGTCGACCGCCCCCGGTGCGGTAAACGCAAGGTGGGGGGCGGGACTGGCTCCCGGCGCATGGTAAACCCCCGGCAAGAAGTGGGCTCCCGGCCCCGGGATCTGGCCGGGGACGGGGTACCCCCCTGGTGCCACGAAGGGCCCTGGCATGAAATAGCCTCCCGGCACCGGGACGGGCCCGGGTGCCGGGAAGGGTCCGGACGTGTATCCCGCAGGGGGAGGGAACCCCCCGGCAGGATCATACGGGGCGACAACCCCCCCGAGGCCGGAGGGGCCGCCGGGTAACCCATAAACGGGGGCATGTTCCCCGGGTATGGGCGCGACGCAAATGTGGGGGCCGGAGGCCGCGCCAACACGCTAAGGAGCTCGTCCATAGAGCGCTGGGCGCGGAGCTGGCCTTCCACGAGAACTTCGAGCAGGGCGTCCCGGGGAGCCGGGGGAGCCGTCGGGGGGAAGCTTGTCCCGGCCGAGGTCCCCGCGGCCACCGGGAACGACTTGGAGGTGGAAGCACCTAAGTTAAGAGGAAAGGAGGGAGGCGGTACCTGGGCCAGGTCGCCTCCGGAAGGGACCGCCGGGACAGCAGTGTCCCGGGCGGACGGCGCCGGGTCTCTGAGACCCGGATCACCGGGAAGGGTGCGAGCCCTTGTTCTTGGGGGAGCCATGGAGTCTTGTCACGAGTCCCCACGGTCGGCGCCAACTGTCGTGGTATTGCGAATACCCCGGTAGGTTTTGAGAGTGATCCTAGCGAAGATTACGCTGCGCGGGTTGACCGGATGACCGGTCCTCCCCCGCCGGACAAGCACAAAGAATAACACACGGGTTTATACAGGTTCGGGTCCCGGTGGGGGCCCTAGTCCTGTCGACGCGCTCCCGACCGGAGTCGGCTGGGGAGGCTCTCTCCGGGGGAGAGGCTTCCGGAGCACATCTGTGAGTTTAGCTATTCCAATAAAATGAACCGATCCCTTACAACAGAGGGGTACAAGGGCTATTTATAGCCCCAAAAAGCAGCAAAAAACCTAAACTACCCCGGAAGCCACCGTCGGATTGAAGGGCAGGACCGTCCTTCTCCCGGTCAAACGCCTTGGATGCTTGACAGGTGGTCGCTAGTTCCCGAGGCGCCCCGCGCGTGACCTGCACGTGACAAACAGTTCGAGACTTTACCTTCAGGAGGGTGATCAGGCCCGGGACGGCGCCGGAGGCCATGTCCCCGGGTCAAAGGAGCGCCCGGGTCAACACCGGAGGCCCCATCCCGGGAGCCAAAAGGCGGCGCCCGGGGAGGCCCTGGAGGCCAAGTCCCCGGGCAAGAGGCGGCGCCCGGGAGGGCACCGGAGGCCCCGTCCCGGGAGCCAAAAGGCGGCGCCCGGGGAGGCCCCGGAGGCCACGTCCCCGGGCAACCGTGACACAACTTACCTAGACTTAGCCCCGCGGAGATTTCCCCCGACAATACGTGTATCCAGACAACAAAATTTTTTTGACTTTGATATATCTGAAGCTTCTCGAATGGACTATCTAAATTGGATATATGATTAAATTTTAATCAAACCTTTTTTCACAATGGTTTGGATATTCTCACGTGTCTTACACTTTGTAGTTGCACTTGTATTTTCAAGTTGTCAATATTTGTCTTCAGAAATTACCAATTTTTTTAATTGAACCGATTTCAAAGAGTATATATAAATAGTGATTGAAGTATACGAAGTTGCAGTGTTATTAATTTTTGTCAAATTTTTGGTAAGAATGATTAAAATCTACAGACGGATCGAACGATTCCTACTCACTATCTTAATTTGAATATATATACGTGTATCCAGACAACAAAATTTTTTTCACTTTGATATATCTGAAGTTTCTCGAATGCACTATCTAATTTGGATATATGATCAAATTTTAATCAAACCTTTCTTCACAATGGTTTGGATATTCTCACGTGTCTTACACTTTGCAGTTGTACTTGTGTTTTTAAGTTGTCAATATTTGTCTTCAGAAATTACTAATTTTTTAATTGAACCGATTTGAAAGAGAATATATATAAATAGTGATTGCAGTATACGAAGTTGCTGTGTTATTAATTTTCATCAAATTTTTGCTAAGAATGATTATAATCTACCGACGGATCGAACGATTCCTACTCACTATCTTAATTTGAATATATATACATGTATCCAGACAACAAAATTTTTTCACTTTGATATATCTACAGCTTGTTGAATGCACTATCTATTTTGGATATATGATTAAATTTTAATCAAACTTTTTTCACCATGGCTTGGATATTCTCACATCTCTTACACTTTGTAGTTGTACTTGTATTTTTAAGTTCTCAATATTTGACTTCAGAAATTACCAATTTTTTAATTGAACCGATTTGAAAAAGTATATATAACTAGTGATTGCAGTATACGAAGTTGCTGTGATATTAATTTTTATCAAATTTTTAGTCGGGATGATTGTAATCTACCGACGTGTCGGACGAGTCCTACTCACTGTATTAATTTGAATATATACACGTGTATCTAGACAACAAAAGTTTTTTGACTTTGATATATCTGAAGCTTGTCGCATGCACTATCTAATTTGGATATATGATTAAATTTTAATAAAATCTTTTTTCACAATGGTTTGGATATTCTCAAGTGTCTTACACTTTGTAGAAGCAACTGGCCCTGAAGCCTCTGGGGCTTCAGGAGCTAGGGTGTTATCCGCGACCACGGGGCTTTCGGTGGCCGCGGAGTCTGCTACAGCCGCCTCTGCAGTAGCAGTTGTTTCTGCGGAACGAGTTGGAGCGTCACCGGATAGAGAGCCCACAATCTTCCTCCTCCGGTGAACTAGGGGGACATCATCATCCTCCTCTTCCTCGCTCCCCTCTCCTTGTACGACGAAGAAGTGATTCCGGTCCGCACCTGGATATATAGGAGGGACATGATATCTTACCGCAGTTTTCCTTGCGGTAGGAGGGACGCTCCGTGAAGACCCTTCCCCGAGATTTAGCCTGGCTTTCTTGGGGGCGGGATTCCTCGTCCTGGGTTTCGAGGAAACCTTCTTCACGTGTTTCATCATCGGCTTCCCCAAGGAACCGACGTTCTCGCTTGGGAACGTCGCCTTGGCGAATCTCCCTAAGAGCTGTTTTCATTCCAATGGAATCGTTAGTGCTGGACATACATAAGACCTGCAAAATAGAAGCCAAGCGAAGGACAACATACCTTTCGGTGCTCCTGTTTAAGGTCATCGCCGGCGTGAACCAAGCTCTGGGGGCGAGGCGATCCCTTGGGGCCCTCTACCTCGGCGTTGTAGGCCCTGAGGAGGTAATTAGTCCGCCTCTCGATCTCGGATGAGGGCAGGACTGTTCCAAAATGTGAGTTAACTGGTGTATTTCAAAGATAAAAAGATTTTAGTGCCAGAAATGGGTACCTTCATTGTAGTCCAAGGTACTGTCCGCCATGGACTTGATCTCCCAAGCCGGATGAGCCTTTTCACGCAGGGGGCTCACCCGATTCTTCACAAAGTCGCGAATGACGTCGCGAGCTATTAGTCCCTCTTGGACTAGGTGAAGAATGACCTCGGCGTGCTTCATGAACTCCGCGTTCATCGCTGGAAGAGAGTCCAACTCGCTCGGTTTCTCTGGCAGCAAGTTCTTGAACCACAGCCCGCTCTCGGTTGGTGGGGTGCAGTAGAACCACTTCTGGTGCCACCGGTGCACCGACTCTCACAGGGGAGGGAAGGGATACTCATTTTTCTCCCTTAGCCGGAAGTAGATGCATCCGGCGGCGTTGGCACTCTTTGACCACGCCGAGTAATAAAATCACCGGAAAAGATCCACACCGGGATACACACCGACGAACGCCTCGCACAGATGCTGGAACACCTCCAGGATCAGCACGGCATTTGGGTGGAGGTTGATCAGCTCCAACCCATAATGCTCGAGGACGTCCTTCAGGAACCGACTCTCGGGGAATCGGAACCCGCACCGCAGGTACTCCTCGAAAACCACCAGTTCGCCCTCTCCGACGACTGGGGTTTCTTGGTCCTTCTCCGCTGGCCGCCAGTTGATTAGCAGTCGCGGAGGAAGGATCTCCTCCTTCTCCAACTCCAACAAGCTCTCCTCAGAGTGGTGGATTGATCCGCTCCAAGACGCCATTTTTGGTGAGGAATTGGGGGGAAAGTTGGCGGCTTTGGGAAATGGAGATTGAGAAGAGCGAGGGGTTTTGTGCGGCGGAAGTCGTGAGGATTTTGGTTGTGTGGCTTCCTCAAGAAGTTACCTGCTCCTTTTATAGACCCGAGGAGACGCACTAATGTGAGTAACGTTCCATTCAAACGTTCCACTGAGTATTTTATTCGTTTCCCATAATGGATACTATCTCTGGCGGACCCGTTAAAGTGTTCCAGGCATCGGATCTGAAACAAAAAGACTTCTTTGTTTCAAAGTCTGAAAGTACAAAAGCCTGAAAAGTTTTTCAGAGCTTTTCAAAGGGCTTTTTTCCTTTTTATGCCTTGTATATTTTCATGAAAAAATCCTATGGCCCAATTTTTGGACGTATGGATATATTCTGATTGGGTTGTGGTATGATCGAGACCATGCTTTCGATTAAACTCCAATTCTAATCGAAGTGACGGTCTGATCGAGCCTCAATTCTGGTCGCAGTAAGCTTCAGTTCTAACCGCAGCTTTAAGTCTGATCGCGGTATCAGAGCTGGTCGCGGTACTTTTATAAAAGCGTGATTCTCATCGCAGAACTGCAATTTCCCTGTGTATGAGTGGTCGCGAAGACATTATTTACGGCCATATATTCACACAGAAGATGCAAAGAATATGTGGAAAGATATTTTATTTCTTGCATTCTTTACATACAAAAGGGATACCGGCGACCAGACCGTCGACCTGATCCGAAAGAAGTTTGCAGAGTTCCCCTAGGGACATATTGTTGTCAGTAGGATCTACACTAACAATCCCTAGAGAACTAGCAACTAATCTAAGCCTATCTACATCATCCCTAACAAGAGATACACTACTGTTCCTAATCAAATCGGAGAATTCCCGCTGTTGCTGAGCGTGGTCCCTCTCTCGATGGAAATGGTGCGCCCCTTCACGGGATCGTTCAAAACATTCTGCCAGATGCAGAATCGCCGAAGACATCTCTTCGGTCTTCTTCTCCAGGGCATTCTTCTCCTCTGGAAGAATCTGTCCGAGGGGAAGAGGCGGAGTAGTAGCAAGCTGATCACTAGGGCCTCCAATCTCCTACATTCGCAAAAGTTAGTTGTGTTAACTATAAAATATCAGCAAAAGGAGATGAGGATCATTACTTGTCCATGCTCGTGACAGGTTGATATAGCCATCCTGGAAAGTAGATCATCCGATAAAAGCGGATGATCACCAGATGGTGGAAGTGCAACCTTCCCACCAGGAGATTGCTCCCCGAACACAAGTTGAGGATCTTTTGGTCGAATAGGCACCGCTTGCCGACCAGAAAATCGATCACCCAAACAAAAGCAGGGAGTGTTGGAGTAAAGAACTGAAGGAAGAAAGAATGATGGCTCATCTTCTACCATTGCTCTGCTGGAAGATCCTTCGTCAACCTTGGGTTTCTTCCGTGAAGGAGATGAATCCTCAGGCATTTGAGGCTCCTGCTTGAGAACTTCCTCTTCATCACTTTCAATCTCGACGATGTTGTGATCTTCCATCAAGAAGTGTATGGAGAGACGGATGAAGGCGATTCTTGGAAGACTTAACCGTGAGAAGAAATTACGCAGCTTTACAAATTCAAAGGCCTCGGTATTTATAGCCGCCAAGATGACGGTTCGCATTCTGAGCTCCTCGGGTTTTTAAAAGCATTTACAATTTCACCTCGGATTAAAAAACATTTCAACGGCGCCATCATTACCTGTCACGTAATGCCCAGAGCCCGTCTCGGGAAACCAACCGTCCCACTTAGTGCGCCACTAAGCGAGGGATTTGAAGAGTCGGGTTAAAAATCCGATGAATGTCTTTAAATTCGAAATAAACACGTCCCCTTGTTTTCTTCGAATTTGGGGGCTAGCAGACGAGGATTGACACCCGAGTCAATTCAAATAAATGCACTGTTGGTTCAAGACAGATTCAAGCCAGACACGTGCCTGGCGGTGCGGACTCAAGTTATTCTGAGAAGCATCAGCCCGAGATCGCAGGCTTTGCGCGATCAGACTGCAGCAAGTGCGCGGTCAAGAATTCGTGTGCTATACGCGAATAGAATGTTGGAGATGTTGCGCGGTCAGCCAACATCCCGTGGTCAGAGCACTTTCGACCAGGGTACTTGGAGCTTACCTTACCGGCTGTCCCTATGGCGGAAATATCCCAAGTATCCCGAAGATTCTTCCATGTGGAAGACCAACCGTTAGGAGGTTAATACGTGCAGTTATCCATGAATAACATGTGTTAAACCTGCGTGGGGGTTAAGAGCGGTTTTCTAAAACCGCATCCAAGCAACCGTTTGATGCAGTTACGACATGGCACTCTTTCGACTAATATAAAAGGGTGGCAAGATGCATCAAACAGAGAGAGAGATCAACGTCTCATATACAAGCGAGATACAACACATCTCAACCGTTCAAACAGCCAAGTCTACGGCCTAGATTAGATAGTTTTTACAAGTCTCATTGGCTTCTCTCTGTACACTTACATAGGAAAAACCCTTCGCCGGTGAAGGCTTTTTCCCCTCATCTTGTAAATCTTTACTACTTATAGTGAAATCCCAACAGGACGTAGGGCTATTACTCCCACCATCGAGGGCCCGAACCTGTATAAACCTCTTGGTGCTCCTGTTCTCCATATTTCTACATACCTTCCCGGAGGGTCATCTTGAAAGGTCTCACTATTATAAATTTTGCATAAGTTCGACTTAAGACCCCGAGTCCGAATCGTCGACAGACCCGTTAAAGTGTTCCAGGCATCGGATCTGAAACAAAAAGACTTCTTTGTTTCAGAGTCTGAAAGTACAAAAGCCTAAAAAGTTTTTTAGAGCTTTTCAAAGGGCTTTTGCCTTTTTATGCCTTGTATATTTTCATGAAAAAATCCTATGGCCCAATTTTTGGACGTATGGATATATTCTGATCGGGTTGTGGTATGATTGAGACCATGCTTTCGATTAAGCTCCAATTCTAATCGAAGCGATGGTCAGACCGAGCCTCAATTCTGGTCGCAATAAGCTTCAGTTCTAACCGCGGCTTTAAGTCTGATCGTGGTATCAGAGCTGGTCGCGGTACTTTCACAAAAGCGTGATTCTGATCGCAGAACTGAAATTTCCCTGTGTATGAGTGGTCGTGAAGACATTATTTACGGCCATATATTCACACAGAAGATGCAAAGAATATGTGGAAAGAGATTTTATTTCTTGCATTCTTTACATACAAAAGGGATACCGGCGACCAGAGCTTCGACCTGATCCGAAAGAAGTTTGTAGAGTTCGCCTAGGGACATATTGCTGTCAGTAGGATCTACACTAACAACCCCTAGAGAACTAGTAACTAATCTAAGCCTATCTATATCATCCCTAGCAAGAGATACACTACTGTTCCTAATCAAATCGGAGAGTTTCCGCTGTTGCTGAGCGTGGTCGCTCTCTCGACGGAACTGGTGCGCCTCTTCACGGGATCGTTCAAAACATTCTGCCTGATGCAGAATCGCCGAAGCCATCTCTTCGGTCTTCTTCTCCAAAGCATTCTTCTCCTCTGGAAGAATCTGTCCGAGGGGAAGAGGCGGAGTAGTAGCAAGCTGATCACTAGGGCCTCCAATCTCCTACATTCGCAAAAGTTAGTTGTGTTAACTATAAACTATCAGCAAAAGGTGATAAGGATCATTACCTGTCCATGCTCGTGACAGGTTGATATAGCCATCCTGGAAAGTAGACCATCCGATAAAAGCGGATGATCACCAGATGGTGGAAGTGCAACCTTCCCACCAGGAGATTGCTTCCCCAACACAAGTTGAGGATCTTCTGGTCGAATAGTCACCACTTGCCGACCAGAAAATCGATCACCCAAACAAAAGCAGGGAGTGTTGGAGTAAAGAACTGAAGGAAGAAAGAATGATGGCTCATCTTCTACCTTTGCTCTGCTGGAAGATCCTTCGTCAACCTTGGGTTTCTTCCTTGAAGGAGATGAATCCTCAGGCATTTGAGGCTCCTGCTTGAGAACTTCCTCTTCATCATTTTCAATCTCCATGATGTTGTGATCTGCCATCAAGAAGTGTATGGAGAGAAGGATGAAGGTGATTCTTGGAAGACTTAACCGTGAGAAGAAATTACGCAGCTTTACAAATTCAAAGGCCTCGGTATTTATAGCCACCAAGATGACGGTTCGCATTCTGAGCTCCTCGGGTTTTTAAAAGCATTTACAATTTCACCTCGGATTAAAAAACATTTCAACGGTGCCATCATTACCTGTCACGTAATGCCCAGAGCCCGTCTCGGGAAACCAACCGTCCCACTTAGTGCGCCACTAAGCGACGGATTTGAAGAGTCGGGTTAAAAATCCGATGCATGTCTTTAAATTCGAAATAAACACGTCCCTTCGTTTTCTTCGAATTTGGGGGCTAGCTGACGAGGATTGACACTCGAGTCATTTCAAATAAATGCACTGTTGGTTCAAGACAGATTCGAGCAGGACATGTGCCCGGCGGTGCGGACTCAAGTTATTCTGAGAAGCATCAGCCCGTGATCGCAGGCTTTGCACGATCAGACTGCAGCAAGTGCGCGGTCAGGAATTCGTGTGCTATACGCGAATAGAATGTTGGAGATGTTGCGCGGTCAGAGCACTTTCGACCAGGGTACATGGG
This sequence comes from Pharus latifolius, assembly GCA_019359835.1. Lineage (NCBI taxonomy): Eukaryota > Viridiplantae > Streptophyta > Magnoliopsida > Poales > Poaceae > Pharus > Pharus latifolius. The sequence goes on from CM033319.1 coordinate 95,076,976, forward strand.
GCTTACCTGACCGGCTGTCCCTATGGTGGGAATATCCCAAGTATCCCGAAGATTCTTCCATGTGGAAGACCAACCGTCAGGAGGTTAATACGTGCAGTTATACATGAATAACACGTGTTAAACCTGCGTGGGAGTTAAGAGCAGTTTTCTAAACCGCATCCAAGCAACCGTTTGATGCAGTTACGACTTGACACTCTTTCGACTAATATAAAAGGGTGGCAAGATGCATCAAACAGAGGGGCAGATCAACGTCTCTTATACAAGCGAGATACAACACATCTCAACCGTTCAAACAGCCAAGTCTACGGCCTAGATTAGATAGTTTTTACAAGCCTCCTTGTCTTCTTTCTGTACACTTACATAGGAAAAATCCTTCGCCTGTGAAGGTTTTTTCCCCTCATCTTGTAAATCTTTACTACTTATAGTGAAATCCCAACAGGACGTAGGGCTATTACTCCCACCATCGAGGGCCCGAACCTGTATAAACCTCTCTGTGCTCCTGTTCTCCATATTTCTACATACCTTCCCGGAGGGTCATCTTGAAAGGTCTCACTATTATAAATTTTGCATAAGTTCGACTTAAGACCCCGAGTCCGAATCATCGACACATCCGAATTGTGATAATGTTCATTCCGATGTGCACGTAGATGATGATGATGGTGACAATCTAGATGAGATGTTACGTGATGTAGAGGAAGATTACAATGAAAACGACTTCTGTGAATTTGAGAAACTGATTGCTGACTCTGAGAAGCCTCTGTTTCCTGGATGTGCAACATTTACAAAACTGTCTTCTGTGCTGAGATTATATAACTTGAAGGCAGGCACCGGTAGGTGTGAGAAGAGTTTCACGGCACTATTAGATCTTTTAGCGGACATGCTTCCAGAGGGAAATGAGTTGCCAAGATCTACTTACCAAGCCAAAAAACTGTTGTGTCCGTTGGGAATGGAAATCGAAAGAATACACGCATGCCCAAATGATTGTGTGTTGTACCGTAACGAGTACTCCAGTTTGCATGTTTGTCCAAGATGCGGCGCATCGAGGTATACGCGTAGGGACCGGATTGACAGTGAACGTCACGAGATAAAGAAAGGACCTCCAGCGAAAACTGTGTGGTACTTGCCTGTGATACCTAGATTAAAGCGGCTGTTTGCAAATCCGAAAGTCGCGAAGCACTTGCGTTGGCAAGCTGAAGCCTGGAAACAAGACGGAAAACTGAGACACCCAGCTGATTCTATTCAATGGAGAAACATCAGCAGAACATTTGCTAAGTTCGGCGGTGAACTTAGGAATATAAGGTTCGGGCTGAGTACAGATGGTATGAACCCACATGGTAATATGAGCAGTCGGCACAGCACTTGGCCGGTTCTTCTATGCATCTACAATCTTCCTCCTTGGTTATGCATGAAGCGCAAGTACATCATGATGGCGTTACTAATCTCAGGACCCAGACAACCCGGAAATGATATTGACGTGTTTCTAGCGCCTTTAATCGAGGACTTACAGAAATTGTGGAGCGAGGGGGTGCAGGTGTGGGATGCATAAAAGAAAGAGAATTTCATCTTGCGGGCCCTGATATTTTGCACCATAAATGATTTTCCAGCCTACGGCAATTTGTTGGGGTATAGTACGAAAGGAGCCAAGGCTTGCCCTATTTGCCTAGATGAAACTAAGCATGTGGATGCGACACTGCTGAAAAACAGTGTACATGGGTCACCGCAGGTTTCTTCCGGTGCATCACACGTACCGCAAGAAGAGGAAATCATTTAACGGGAAGCCTGAGAAGGGATCAGCTTCAGTGTTTCTGACCGGTAAGGAGATTTACTCGCGCGTGAAGGACATCAAAGCTGAGTTCGGTAAGCATTCTAAACCTCGAGAAAAAAATGTTTGGAAGAAGAGATCGATTCTCTGGGATCTACCGTACTGGGAGCACTTACAAGTTCAACATTGCATTGACGTCATGCATGCAGAGAAAAATGTCTGTGACAGTTTGATTGGTTTGTTGTTGAACATTTCGGGAAAGACAAAGGATGGTGTGAAAGCTCATCGTGACATGGTGGAAATGGGGATAAGGACTGAGCTTGCACCTTTAGAGAATGGAAAGCGTACATACCTACCCCCGGCCTGCTATACGTTGTCCAAGAGCGAAAAAACAGAACTTTGTCCGTGCCTGCACGGTGTTAAAGTTCCATGTGGGTACTCCGCGAACTTGAAAAAACTTGTGTCCATGAAGGACCTAAGACTAGTTGGCATGAAGTCTCACGACTGTCATGTCCTCATGTCACAAATACTTCCCATTGCTATTAGAGGCATTCTCCCAGTTAAAGTCAGAGAGACAATCACAAACCTATGTTATTTCTTCAACGCAATATCTTGCAAGGTAAGTACGTGCACTCGTACTATAAGTTCATTACCTCCATTTGTGGAGCTTAATTAGAAGATTTTTCTGATATGAATATTTGGCGCAACTGTTTCCTCATAGGTAATTGATCCAGATGGACTGGACGCTTTGCAACGCGACGTGGTTAAAACTCTTTGTCAGCTCGAGATGTATTTCCCTCCATCCTTTTTTGATGTCATGGTCCATCTGATTGTTCACCTTATTAGAGAAATTAAGTTTTGTAGACCCGTGTGCCTGCGCTACATGTATCCATTTGAGAGATTTATGGGTGTATTGAAGGGATACGTAAGGACTCGTCGTCGACCCGAGGGGAGTATCATGGAAGGTTATGCTGCCGAGGAGGTGATTGAATTTTGCACAGATTATATGGCCGGGGTTGACCCAATTGGCGTTCCTAGGTCCCGACACGAGGGTAGGCTTTAGGGCATCGGAACGATTGGATTCAAAGCTATCGTCCCCGCTCGTGATGTGTACGCAAAATCACATTTTTGGGTCTTACAACACATGACGGAGGTCGAGCCATACATACACGAGCACAAGGTAATGTTACGGTCACAGAATCCTTCGAAGTCAGACATTTGGGTCACTAAAGAACATAACAGGAAATTTACTGAGTGGATCCAAGAAAGAATCACGCGAGCTGCCGAGGGCTCCATAAGTGAAACTGTGACATGGTTGGCTAGAGGCCCAAGATTCACTGTAGGGACTTGGCAGGGGTACGACATCAATGGGTATTCATTTTACACAAGAGCTCAAGACGCCAAGAGTAGCACGCAATGTAGCGGAGTGACACTGTTTGCTATTTCTGAGGATGCCAGGTCAGTAAGGGCGCGGAACTCATATTACGGTGCTATTGACGAAATATGGGAGCTCGATTACGGATTACTTAAGATTCCCCTGTTTCGATGCCAATGGGTTGAAATCCCTCGAGGTGTTCAAGTTGACAGTTACGGGTTTACTCTCGTCGATCTTGGTAGAGTCGGACACCAAGATGATCCATTCATACTTGTAAAGCAAGCCACACAGGTATTCTACATCGTTGACCCAGCCAATCCAAACTTGCATGTTGTCCTCCACAGCAAGAGACGTATTTTTGGGGTCGAAGATGTTGTCGACGAAGAGGAGTATAACCAATTCGATGAAATACCTCCATTTTTAGAGGACATTCAATCTATCCCTACTGAAGATATCGACGAAACAACGTATCTGCGAGATGACCACGAAGAAGGATTATGGGTTGAGAACCATTGATGATTAATTTCTATTTCAGGGATAAATGCCAAGCAAACAGCCCACAAGTTCTGTAGCAATGTGAGGAACTTATCATTAATACATCAGGCAGTACATTTTTCTTTAGAACTTAATGATAAGCTAGTTCACAGCATTAATATATCTCAATTTTACTCCACAACATGAGTTCTAACATGTACAGTACCTTTATCCTGTAAGTACTTAATTCTTCCCTTCAAATAGCACTTGCAAAAATCTCATTGCAGCCTCTTGCTTCTTCAAATTAAGCTCTCCAAAAATCAATTTTTCTGACTGTATTTTGTTATTTCTACCGATTGAAAAGGACATACACTACTTTAATGTGTCTCAGGCACTTCAAAAGTTTCACTGCGAAACATTTACTAATTCTATCGGTATTATTATATTTTACCGTCAGAATAAATATATTCGTTAGTTCACGGTATTTTGTTGTCTGATGGTTTTTTGTTGTTTGTACCGATAGAAAAATACTCTGGCGCTTTTAATTCTCAACTATGTCGCCATGCGTCGCCTTGGAAATTCTATAAGTAACTCGCCATGCGTCGCGCTATTTTGTTGTTTTTCTAATTCTCGAACGCTTCGACTCCTCATCTTCTCTTTCACAATGGCAACCTCCATGGGATCGTCAGCCACGCCCTCCCCGGTAAGAACTCTAAATCTACTGGGTTTACCCCTGTATTGTTAATCCATGTTCAGTACATTCTTGACCTGTTGATTTTGCACAGGGAATGGGATCCGTAGAAGACACTGGCAAAGTGAAGGCCGACCTGAGGGCCCTCCAGGAGGAGCACAAGCTCCTTACAGACAAGCACACTCAGCTACAGCTTGAACTGGACGATCTCCTCCGGCACATTCAGCGCATGAAGACGGCTGATGACAATTCCAGGGCGATGATGAGGCGTCTTCGCGAGGAGAAGCGAGCCGCAGATATTACCATCGCTGGCTGCGGTTTGACTATGAAGGATACCATAGCGAAGCTGAGGGTGGTCGCTGGCCTTCTCGACATGGTAGTAGTTGATCCTAGGGACAACTTGTCACTAGAGGAGTCCTGCGTCCTGGCTGCAAGTCAAACTGACTCTATTCTACATGCAGCCAGGGCTAAGGACCACCCCTTGACCTAGCATTTTGGGTTTTATTTTTTTTTTATAAGTGATAAAACAACAATGAATGAACAATTTCTTTTATGTCAAATTTCCAATTTTCCAGCTATCTTCCCTCTTTTTTATCTTTCTGCAGCTTTCAAGCACGGTCTGTTTGATGTTAAATTGTGTGTACCTTTCATTTTCTGACGGTATTTTGTTGTTTTTACCGATAGAAAAATGCCACCCAATACTATAATCTCAGGAACTTAATTAAAAAAATTTTCTGGGGAAAATTGGTCTCACGGGATTTTATTGTTTATACCGATAGAAAAAATGAATCCACTACTTCAAATTTCTTTCGGGAAATTTCCTTGTTCTATCAGTATTATTTTGTTGTACCGTTAGAAACAGACATAATTCTATCGGTATTATTTTGTTGTACCGGTAGAAAAGGTCGTCCACTACTTTATTACTCGTACACGGCCCTTGAGTTTCCCTCCAGTCGAACAGTTCCAACTTAGAGCACTGCGTCTCTTCGAGAGCGAAGAAAACCACAACCTCCGCCGTGACCACTCACCTCCTCTCTCCCACACGACGATCGCCAGCTGGACACTGGTTCGCCACTGCCACCGGTTCTTATTTTTCCTACGCCGCCGCCGCTGCGTTCTACACCGCCTCTCCATCACCACAACTGATCGCCGTAAATACCCTAATTCATCGTTCTATTTCCAGTATCTTCCTTATTTGATCCTAGTGTTTTGTACGCACTAATTCTTCGAGTTTTGCAATTACACTAGGGTTCCCTATTGTGTTGGATTATGTACATTCCGCAGGCAATGTTGATTTAAATTAGGGTTGACATTTGT